>JMFS01106550.1:0-16744 GCA_000699545.1 Podiceps cristatus
GAGAGGGAGAGGGAGAGACTGTCCCTGGCTCTCTTTCAGTTTAAGAGTTCATAAATAGCAAGATCATCAACTGCATAGCTTTTCTCTTTTTAGAAAAGAAGACATGAGAGGGGAGAGAGGGAAAATAGAAATGAAAGGGTAGCTCTGCAATACTTGCTTTCAAATACTTGATTAATTCTCTCCTAGGAATAAACTTGGTTCATTGAGCTCTGCTGCTAGTAAATTACCTTCTGATCTATTTGTAACACTTACTAGAAAATATTTTATTTTGTAAACATCAAGACTGAATCCAAATGTTTGGTTGACCATTCTGATGTACACTTAGAAATGCTACAAACTCAAACATCCCTCACCTCCATGATTCATTTCTGAACTCCATGAACTCTGTGTTTAAAATTATGAGTCCCAAGTTCATTACTGGGCTTTACATACATTGCTAAAGAACTTGTGTATTAAGTGTCCTCACCTGGCTCTAATATGATTTGCTGTCTCTTCCTATATGTTCTTAATTAACAGATATTTGTTGTTCCTCAAATTTTATCACACTGTTTGACTGAGAACCCTTAAAAGTAGTCAGAGATTTCTTTCCCCTCCACTGAAAAAGATTTTGAATTTTTGCCTTTTATTAAGCCTAAAATCTCCATACTTTGCTATTGTTTTCAGTGCAACAAGGGAAAAATTCTGAAAATGCCTTTAACAATACTGCAAAACTGCTTAACGGGGTCTGGATCACACTGAGATTAGCTGAATGACATCCAATTGAAACACCTAGTGAAACAGACAGCATAGGTGACTGAAGTTATAAACGCTTAAGTCAAAAAAAGACAAATGCTTAAGGGGTTGCACAGTCTTTTCCATTGGATTTTTTTCTTTCCATAGTAACATTTTCCTGGGTATTTTTTAATATCACTTTATAAACTGATTAGAAAAAAAATGTAAGGCATTCTTTTCTTATCAGTAATTTCACAGTTGACACGTGTGTCCTGATGATAGTAATCTCTTCTGGGTCTTCATCACCAGTGCTAGTGAGTGAGCAGGAACTGTTCACTTTTAACATGCATGTAGTTTCTATGATGTTAATAACTTTCTCTGATTATAAGTCTCTGCCTATAGAACATCAGTTCTAAATGAGCAAGGAAGGAGACTGGATATCACCTGAGCATTTTCATGTTATCCTGAGGAACTGCAAAAGAAATTGAGAGACTGTCCATATTAAACCATATTCAGCATTGGAACTGTCCAATTGAACTAAGTATTGTAAGAATAATTTTATGCCTTTCAGAGGTTGTCTTCTACACTAGTTGAGCTGGGAGATGACTCTACATCAAACAATACCAAAAAACCCAAGGTTAGATCATGTTGTACCCCAGTGGAGACGTCTGTACAAATCTGAAGTCTGTTCATTAAAATAGTCCCAACTTTGTGCAGTTCAAGCAAATGGACTGAATCTGGGTTCCCAGATTACAGGTGAGTATCAGACAAGGAAGCTGTTGGTTATTTAGAGATCAGATGTTCCTTTCTTTCTTTTTCTTTAGTTCTCTTTTTCTTCCCATTTTGCGTTGTTTCTTTCTATCTCAGGCTCTCATTTTCTTGCCTTCTAATTTTCATTTTCTTTCTCTCTTCTTTTTTTTTTTTTTTTTTTCCTTTCTTCCTTCCTCCCTCCCTTTGTTCCACTCATTTCATCTTTGTGTCTTTTTCGTGCCTGTCCTTTTCTTTAACTTTCTTTCTCTTTTTTTTCTCTTTTCAGTTATGTAATAAATTCCAGATACACAGTAACTAAGGCTCTAAGGACCCTTCACAATGAAGCTTCAGTGAAACAGTCAACTTTACTGAAATGGGATTTCATCAATAACTTGCTTTGATTTATAAGTACATTATCTCTATGACCTGTTATAAATAAAACTAGACACACTCACCTATCTATAAATACATACCTACATAAACTTCATATAAATGTAGAGAAAAGCTATCCAGACTGGAAAAACATGCTTGACTCTGAGCAGAAGAAATGAGGTGCAGATATATGAGGAAGAAAAATTATTATGCTACTATAGCACTTGTGAGGAACTGAAGTAATAGTCTGAAAATATTAAGAAGTGAGATCAGAAATATGTTATTGAACTATTTCATCAGAGCTCTTCTTATCTATAATACGTAATCAAACAATAAAAAAAGTCCAACGACCCTTATCTCTACATCAAATCAGAATACCTATGTCTTAACAGAAAGCGTGTACTATTTTCAGCAATGATGGTTGAGTATTTCAACAGTTTTTGTCAGAATAACCCTTGTGAAAACAAAAAGAAGACAGTTTAATAGTTTCAACTAATTACCCATGACAGGACATATTCCAAGCCATTTTCCATGTTGGTTAACAGATAATACTGCCATTGTTTTTCACAAAACAAACAAACAAACAAAAAAGCCAGCACAGCGAAAAACAGCCCTCAATGCCTAATCCTCCTATAAGCTGTCAGAAAGGTCAGCTAAATCTCACATGGAAGCCAAATCGGTGAACCTTTAATGAAAGACTTCCAAGTGTTCCAAGCACGTGACACACTTAAAAAGTACGGCAAAGCAGTCATCAAGGAAACACCACTTAAGGTAAAGGACACTATCAGACAAATGCAGTCTGAAGGCATCCTACATGTCCAACATATCAACCAGCATTTGTTCTAACTTGATACAGCAATAAGAGAAAATACTGCTAATGTATTTTACCATCAATCAATGTACCTCACACTTCAGTAAGAGGCAGTGTACAAAAGATATCTCTACCTATAGAGAATAGACAGGATGGGCTTGGATAAACATAGCTTTCTTATTTCATGACTGTGCCCATGAAACTATCTCTTTATGCCAGTAAGTCTTCATGGAGTGACCTTACATTTTAAAAAATGCGAGCCCCTTTCACAGTGTATCCTGTAGCAGTGATGCTTGTATGCTTATAGAAAATCTTTTGAACTAGCAGCAAATATTTTGTTATCTTTTTTAAGCAGTTGTAATATTTTTTCACTGTTGCTAGAACTACTGATAATACATACCTATCTAGACAAATCATTTGTATGAGATGTCATATTTGTCCTGGGTAATGATGATGTGAAAAGGGATGAAAGCTTGTCAACTTCATTCCATTTCTGTTATGATCTGTTTGTTTCAGACTGTTTTATAATATTCTTAATTTAAGCCACCCCCCCCCAACACATTTTTTTGATGTAGTGCACAAATTTGGTACTGCACTCTCCCCTTTCCAAAAAGATCTGATCTGAGAAGTCAGTCCAAGCAGAGGTTACGCATACATGCACTTTAATTTTTTTGTTATGCAAACAAAATGAAAATTCCTTTTCCTACTTTTTGTTTGCAATGTGGATATGGAAAGATTAGAATATTAAAAACCAGATTAATCCTCTTATGCTTATATTTAGTGCTATGTTAATGGCTGTTCATGATCATTTTGGGAGAAATCTGCAGTGTTACTTTCCTAGCTTTATTGTTTAAACACTGAATCTGACAAAGTGATCACTGGCTACTCCATTTGATTTTAATTGTCTTATTCTCAGTGTGACACTGACATCAACTTGATTTGCTTAAGTGACCTTCATCACCTTCAGGAAAAAAACATCCAACCCCCTCCATGCCCTCCTCACCTACACTGTTTCTAGCAAAGCTTGTTCCAGACTAGAAAGCATCAAATCCTCCTCAGTGCAAGTTTCATCCACATGTGCTGACTATGTTTCTGTTCCATCGCACAGCTTTCAGGTGAGAGGAAGAGGAATTACACATTCTCCAGTACCATCAAAATCTAACTCCTGAAACAAAGATCTTCCAAATAAGAGGTCAGAATATTTGAAGATAAAAGCACCCAACACATTTTCCTAAAGATTCCCTTCAAAGTTGAAAGTTGACTATCATCTGTGGACTGAGCATGTTATTTGTTGGCAAACATGAAAATACTTGTAATCTATCTATCTAGTGCTTTAGCTCTGACAGTCATAGTGGCTATCTTAGACAGCTGCTTATAAACTGAAGGATAGAGATGACAAAGATTTAAAACAAACCCCAAATTTTCTTTAGACCTATGGGCACTTTGTTTCTGTTTGACAGCTGTTCAAGAAATGACTCTGCTACAGAAAAACCAGGCATGGTCATGGATTTAGAGTATTTTGTTACAGGTTGCTTGATACCTTCGTAGGAAAAAAAAAAAAAAAAAAAATATGAGCTTTTTATAAACTGTTCCAGCCAGCCATACCATAAAACCTGTCTTTCACATGTTTAACTCTTGAGTACTGTAGCTGACACCAGATGATCACATTTTCTTTAAAAAAGGAAAAGAGTAAATTTCTGAGTGTTATAGATTTACAGCTCACATTTTCTCATGACTTTCTGAAGTCAGTTGAATGCCCACTGGCTTCCTCAGTGGCTAAATTGTCATCCTCCCATAATTTTGAATCTGAGGATGTTACAGAATCTTTTGAAGCAGCATAACCACTGTCAGAGGCTGACAAATTATTATGCAGGCCACAATTCTGCTTAGTAAAGCATTCAGCTTCTCCCTATTAACATTCCAGATAAGGAAACACCTTCACTTCTGATTTGCTTAAACTGGACCAGCAGGCAGTGCACTAAAGTCTTCAAAGGCAGCTGCCCTTAACCTTTTACATTTCAGCACTTCGCTTTTATCATTCTTTTCAACTAAACTTAAAAGTTTCTGCTTACTCCACCGCCAGTCCCAAAGCATTTGCTGGCCAGTCCCAGGGCAATTTTGATATATAGCACTTCAGCCAGAATCTGTTTTGCCCTTCACAACCACCAGCTATTCCAATAAGGCTGCAATTGTTTTGAGAACATGTGTACACATAGAAAGACACACATGCGTGCACGCACACAGACACCACAGATTTACAACACCACAGTGCTGTATCTCACCTCAGGAGCTAGCCCAGTCCCAGTCTGCTCAGAGCAGAATGTGCTACAGCAGGTTGCTCAGGGACAGTCATGTCCAGGAAAGTCTGAGTATGTCCAAGGACTGAGGTTCCACAGCTTCTCTGGGAAACCTGTGCCAGAGTTGCCTCTGCCATCACAGTAAAGAAGTTTTCTTATGCTTAACTGGAATTCACTTTTTTTCAGTTTATGCCCATTACCTCTCATCATCTGTTGTGGTTCAGCCCCAGCTGGGGGCCAGGTGCCAGGTGGATGCTCACTTGCTCCCCCCTCCTGGCAGGGTCAGGGAGAGAACCAGGAAAAGAGGCAAAACTGGTGGGCTGGGACAGCAGCAGTTTAACCGGGCAGAGAAAGGAGAGAAAACAACCAATCAACTCCAACCCCACCAGTAACAGCGGGCACTTCCCGCGGTGTCACAGTGTGGTCGCTCATTGCCTGCAGCCCAACACCTGCCCGACCACTCCCTGGCAGCGATTCCCCCCTCCACGCCCTCCTTCTCTCTATAGGGAACATGGAGGTTACACAGTATGGAATAGCCCCTTGGCCAGCTCCTGGGAAAAAAATAACCCTATCCCAGCCAGAACCAGGATATATGTCACTAGATCTCACCTGGCAGATGCTCCAGTCCCTGTGTCATCTTTGTGGTCTTCTGCTGGACCCACTCCAGTATGTCCGTGTCTCTCTTGTAGTGGGGAGCCCAGATTTGAACACAGCACCTGCCTGTGAGTAGAGTAGAGAATAGGAACCAAGACCCTTGATCTGCAGGCAATGGACTTCCTAACGCAACCCAGGAGGCTGTTGCCCTTCTTTGCTGCAGGGGCACAGTACTTGCTCATGATCAGCTTGGTGTCCATCAGGATTATTTGCTATACAACCTTTGTAGGGACTGAGGGGAAGTATACTACCACATAGTTTCCTGGATCTTCTGTCTTGGCTTTCTTGAAGAATGACATTTGTGTTCTTCAAGTCCATGGGAACATGGTGTATACAATGAGGGACATGGATAAAATTCCTAGATGTAGAAAATCTGTGGTGCTACAAGTAAGCAATAACAATGTTATGTGACATAGCACAGGCTGTCAAGGTTGTTGTGAATGGCAAGGAAGTGGATCATAAAGCATTTCCTTTCATTCCTCTCCAGAAAATTCAACATCATAGCCTGGAGAAGAAAAGGCTGCGGGGAGACCTGATTGCAGCCTTCCAGTACTTAAAGGGGGCCTATAGGAAAGAGGGGGAGAATCTTTTCAGTAGGGACAATGGTGATAGGACAAGGGGTAATGGTTTTAAGCTGAAACAGGGTAGGTTTAGATTAGATGTAAGGAGAAAATTCTTTACAATGAGGGTGGTAAAGCACTGGAACGGGTTGCCCAGAGAGGTGGTGGATGCCCCGTCCCTGGAAACATTCAAGCCCAGGTTGGACGGGGCTCTGAGCAACCTGATCTGGGTAATGGTGTCCCTGCTCACTGCAGGGGGGTTGGACTAGATGGGCTCTGGGGGTCCCTTCAACCCCAAAACATTCTATGGTTCTATGATTCTATAGCTGTGAAGAATTAACATTCGTAATGGCAATCACATGTGCGGACTTGAAAGGGCCATGTCTTCTCACTTCTTTATGTTATTAAGTACATTTGTAAAAGTACATATAATATGCAGATTATTGCATTTCCCAGCCAAAAAATATAACTTGCAAACTGTAATTAACATCACAATGTTTCACAGCTGACTACAGATTTTTCAGTTCCAACACATAGCTGTCAGTGCAAGGGTAATATTTTCCTTACTTTTCATGAAAACTAAGTCTTCATTACTGCTTCATTATGTCTACTATGCCTGTAGAAGTAAAGGTGGTGGATCTGGGTTCTTTTTGATTACAAGTATGACCTAAGGGAGCTGCTACATTGCAAGGAACAGAAAGGGGCTTTTTGGTTTTGGAGGTTTTTTTGGACATCCCAGTATTTCTGGAGGTAACAATTGGAATTGAGGTTGAAAGGGCTCAGATTTTATATTAGGGAAACTAGTAGTTTGATACATGGAGGAATTAATGAAACTTCACTTCCCAGATTGTGGACAGATTCTCTGATGTCTAATAATATGTCATAGCTGAGTGCATTATGTTTTTTTCAGTTAGATTATTAATAGCTTCTCTGCCTTATATGACTATTCTGTTTCTTAATAAGGCTTAAGTGCATGTTACTGCCTTAATCCAGAATATCTCTCATTCACTTGTTTTCAGTAACTTTACTGTCTTTGAATTTTCCAATCCTTTGGAGAGTTTCAATGACATTTGGCAAAGGATTCAAAAGAGGGAAGAAAAGAAAGGAGCTACACATGTAATATGAGAGGAAAAACCAGCTTTAGAGATGAACCACTGATTTTGCCTAAGGAAATTGAGCTGAGAAATAGCACATCTCTGTTCAGTGCCCTAGCCTCAATTCAGGGGGTACAAAACAGTACACACTGTAATGCTATACAAAAAAAAGGATAGCATTTTTGGAGTGAGAAGGATCAGAGTTTCTTCTTTTTCCTATATTCCTACGTTTGTACTTATGTCAGCTTCTGAAGGAAGAAAGGAAGAACATAGCAGGCTCTAGCCCGTGCGTTACTACTAAATCTCTCTGAAGGGCTTTCCATGCTTCTGCAATCCAAAAAATAATGCACAGGCTCAGCTCATCCAACTTCCTTCACACATACAAAGACAGAAGACATTAGAAGTGACTTTTGTGGTGTTTGATTGTGTTCATTACATGATTATCCTCAGAAAAACATCTGCTGAGCTCACAATAAAAACTTGCACCCTGTCCCTTTGGACTTCCAACATTGCTTCTCAGTGTTTTCTTCTCCTAGCAAGAGCCAGTTCTGTTCTGCAGATGGCTCATAGTCGTGATCAGTGATCCATCCAGTATCATCTAGGTATTCTGAAATTTATGAATATTGCATGTAAGCAGGGAATAATGCTGTCTTCTCTGAAAAAGCAGAACCTAGGTAGAGTCAAACTCTTTTATTTCTCCATTGTAGCTCATTTTACTGACATCTAGCTCATCTCCTCTACTACTGGTGCTAGAATTCCTATTCTAATAATAGGGACACCTATTTTCAAATGTCCATCAAGCTCTGGTTTCTTCAGTATCTTATATTGCTGATACAACTTTAAGACACTCAGGAGAAACAAATAAGTAGTGAAGAACAAGTAAAAAAGACATCAAAAATACTCACAAAAGAGATACCAGATATTTCTATTTGTTTTCTAGAGGGAATTTATAAATTTGCTTTCTAGTGGGAATTTATAATAGATGTAGAGTCAAAACCACCCGGATAAGAAATAACAATCCACAGCCAGAATTACTTACTTTCCAAAATATATTAGTAATAAAAGTTTTAAATATATCCCAGGTTTTTACCAGACTCCATGCCACCACGCCTCTCAACCTGTACGTCATGCCTTATACCTGTAAGACACATAAATCCTTCAAAAATCAAAATAGGAAGATACATTTAAAGGTTGCTTTAGTGTCCAAGGCATCAGATTAGGTCCTTGTGTTTTTTTCATATGACCAAAAATAAATTCAGTATCAGATCAGGTTCACTGAATATTTTATATGTAATTCTTCAGAAGGCAATTCACTAGGTCAAGGTAACATGTAGATTTTTCTTAGTTATACAATGCCCACTGATTTGAATCACATGTTAAAGAAAAGATCTAAGTAAAACTGTCCCTGGTGTCCTCTGTAAGCCTTTTTTTCTGTTATGGTATTGTTCGTAATCATCACTGCATGAACTTCAGGATGAAATGTGTCTAACTTCTTACATTAAGGGATAAAGCTTCAATTATAACGTTGAATTGAAGAGAGAGTTTGATTTACCAGTGTTAAAGTTGCTGTGACTCTGTGACCTAGAAATAACCATGATTACAAAATATAGTTCTCTGAAAACTTAAGCATAAATTAAAGCAATGTTTGATTGTCAAAGCATGCTTTAAAAGACTTTGAACTAAACCTCATGCCATATTAGAAAATACAGCATTTGAAAAACCAATGGAAGTGGGTGGGCTGTGATCTTGAACTAATGCCAGTTAAAGTGAACAAAATGGTTCCCATTCACATCAAAAGAATTACTATCAACCTTAAACCATAAATTTCCATGCCATAGCATTATTAATACTTGGAAAGCTTTATTTCCCTACTAATACTTGGAAAACTGCAATTTTCCCTACCAAGAAATATAGTACTTTGTTACAAAGTAGACCTTCCAAAAGACAAGAGAAAGGGTGGGGAGGATTCTATAGAAAGGTGTTAACTGTAACGCTGTTAAACATTGTGCAGAATGATGTGTGTCTCTGGTACCTCGAAGAGAAGGATGTTCATAAGCACAGGGAAATACTATACATTTAATTAATTTAAATTAAAAAAAATACACATAAAGGATTTCAGTAGATCCAAAAATCTTTCAGAGGAGTGATCTTTACTTACATGCAAATGCTTGAGGTGGTTCTGCTTAGTATCTGTTCTCTTGATTTTGTATTCTTTTTCGTTCACTTTACCTCAAGCCCTTTGCTTGTCAACCCTGTTTGTCACTCCTTCACAGGCATTAATTTTATCCCTTACATGTCAATCCTAATTTAAGTTCTTTCCTACTAATTCAGTCTTACTGGCAAACATACCTTTGCCCTGCTTAGTGAGATGGAACCCATCCCTCCCAAGTGGATGCTGATCTTTTAACGGGCTCCCATGGTCATAGAAAACAAAATCATGTTGCTGACACCAGTTCTAAAGCCATTTGTTGATACCAGTGCCTTCCTGCTATACGCTTTTTCCCTTCACCAGCAGGACTGAGGAAAACACCACTTGGGTTCCCATTCCACTAGTTGCCACTACCAGAGCTCTATAGTAATTTTTGATACACTCTTGTTTGCCACTGGCAGTATCATTGGTGTCCACATGTAAGAATCGCTTGCTAGAAGTCAAGGCCTCCTGTACTTCTCACCTCTTCTGGCTGCAACAGGTGCCCTGAAGTTAGCCAAAGGATTTCCAGGAGTGGCCTAACAGTCTCCAATGATTTTTCTGGTTGATTTGGAAGATCGTAAAACTGGATCAATGAAATGCTGCATTAACTGCTGTGCCTGTTGCCCACCTCTCTTAACAGCATGGGAAGGGAAGAAGCAAAATAGAATGTTCTGTGATTAAAAGCCTTTTGACGCTTCTATCTGACATCCCCTGCACCTTACTCTGACCTTCCCATAGATTTCTCCCTCACCTCAAAGCACCCTTCTGCTCATTTACCCCAAAGGTGAGTGGGTACCAAAGGGTGCTTCTCACCTCCTCTTCATGGCATCTCCACCTCCACAGCCACGCCACTTACTCTTGCAGGTCAACTGACCTTGCAGGTCAACTGGAACAACGTTCATAAAATCTGACTACAATACTTGTGTGAGCTAGAAACTCCTACTTACTACTAGCCTTAAAGAGAGCTTTTTCTATGCAAAAGGTTATCATTACAGTTTTAATTTTAGTACATGGATTTCTGCATGTCACAAGCTCCCTCAGGCTTTTAGAGGATCAGGAACATCTTTCTTATCTATCAGAGGGCTTTCCTGGCTCTCACTGTTAACCACCTTTCTCTCACTTCTGACTGATTATATACCAACTCCAAATCAGCCCTTGGAGCTGATTGAGGTAAAAGGCATCTGTAACAGACAGCACATTCATGGGAATTAAAAAAAAAAAAAAAAAAAAAAAAAAAAAAAAGTAAAGATAAAAAAGGCAAAAAAGCATGCATTTGTTGGACTTCCATCACCATCAAAGGTGCGTAATCTCTATCCTTGTTGCCATAGGCATTTTCATTGATCCTGAAAAACATGGTTCTCAGACTGCATTTCCCCAAGAGAACCCATTCTGCTGATCTATGCGTGCTCTCCATGCTTTGAGACCACTCAGAGATTACAGTCACATTCTGTCATTTTCTCTTCCCCTCTTTGTTCTATGCTACCATCCTATTTACCTCTAACTAATTTGAGGAAGTCAGTTTATAAGACAACTAAAAATTAGGACTAGTTAATCTGTTCAGTGAGGCAAATGTGATAAAACAGATGGCATTGCCATGTTTAACCGGCTTACTAACAACTCTGATTCAGTCAGGAATGAAACAACTATCTCGCCTTGCACAAAAACTTAAGTAAGTCTACTTATTGACTTGTATCCTATTTATTGAGTTATATATGCTTATATCAACCTGTATGTTAATAAACACATACTGAAGTTCTCCAGCTGGAATAGATGCACGGTCTATATTCTGGCTCTGATTGGGGTGGTATAGTTTGAGATAATGATGGCCAATGATGGAGTCATGATGGAGTATCAAACTCCTCATATCCAAAATCTCACTTAATCTTCTCTCCCAAGTCAATCTTCTAAAGGCCACTGTTACAATTCCTAGGTCACGTTTTTTCATAAATTTTGGTTTCCTTTATTGTACTGAAAAACTCATCTGATGGTAGCTGTTCATATTATTTCTCCAAATCCCATCAATTTAATTATAGTTGCCAGCATGCGTTTTACTCTGAATGAGTAACCTGTTGATGCTGTCGGCTTATTTGTACTACATGCTGCTGCACAACACTTGCTATAACATCATCTTTTGTAATCAGGTCAAGTAACTGCAGAAAATTTCCTTTATTGACTGTTTCTATGGACTCATCATGGCCTCTCAGTTTTAATTCTTTCTCTCCTGGCACAAAAGATAATTACTTCTATTACTGTCCTAAAATAACATATTTAATTGACAGTCATTTTCTGAAGATGCCCATTAGTTCAATGACACCTCAGCTTCCATGTGACAGGAATTGAGTGCATAATTTATTTATCCTTGAACCCCCAGTCCAGTACTAAAATCTGATGGATAGTAAAGCATGATTTTCTACTCTGTTTTTCAGTGTTCTTTAAGAGAGGCTGAAGAATGTTAAATAATTTTGTCACAGTAACGGAGCTGGGAGGATAGAGGTACTCACACTGATAGTTGTGAATACTGTAGGAGATATTGATGACTTTGTCAGCGGTTTCACAAGCACAGGGAAATTTCAAATTCTGCATAGCATAATACATGAAAAGTAGAGGAAAATAAGCTTCTCAGCAGATGCCCCAATTTATGCACAGATAGTGCCTCTCTCTCACAAGTTCACACTTCTTACAATTTAGTAATTACTATAAGGTAACTGTTTAGATTCAGTTGAAGCTTTTATATTGTGTTGCCTTGGAGATTCTGCCTGCAAATAAAAAACAAAAAAAACCCTCCAAAACCAAACCAAACCAAAAAGTTAAAAAAACTACCTCACTGTAAGAGTTATAGAGTGTGTATAGCTTCATTCATTCTTCCAGAAACCTCCTGTATGATTTCATACAAATCTTTCTTTTTCCTCTTTTTTTTTTTTTTTTTTTTCTTTTATTTATTTTCCAAACTCAGCCCTTAGTCTGGAAGGACACCTGGATTGCTCTGGTTTGGTTTTCAGTGAAGACAGAAAAAAATTTTTTGCTTGGCTGTTTTTAAATGAAGTTGAATTCTCCCTGTTTTCTATGATAAATTTAGTGTACTTAAAAATACAATTTTTCTTAGAAATTGAAATCAAAATTATTTTGACCAGTTTTGACCATCCTTAACAGGTCTTACTTTCTTACTGCCTAAAGATCCTTTCCAAGTCTCATGTCCTCTGTTGACACACACAGTAACATAAAAATCATTAGATAAATACACAATCTAGTAAGTGGCAACCTTTTTTATCCTTACAGAGGCATGTGGCTTATTTTTAAGTGCAAGTCAGGCACCAAGTAAAAACTGCTATGTCACATTTGCCTGTTTCCTCTCTTCATTGAGTCTCTGTGATATGGGAAAACAATATATATTCAGTTTCAGTATGCACTGCAAAATTAAAATGCAACCACTAACAAGCAGGCATATGTTTGTAGGCAGGATCTTCTGTCATTTTAGGTAGGACCCATTTATCTATCTCTTATTCAGAAGTCTTGTAATAAAACAACAATAAACAGCAAAAATATGGAAACATATTTTTATCATAGAAGGCATACCTTGAAATTCTGCTTTCATTTCTGGATTTATAAAGGAAAATATTTATTTGTGATAAGCAAACATATTTAACATAGTTCTTTCTAAGTTTTATGATGTTTTTCCTTATTTCCCCTCTACATCCAGTATTTCTGTGGATACTTAGAATAAACTGGACATCATTTCTTCTGCATTCCTTCCAGCAGTCCAAAATTCAGAGAAAAGTTTCAAGGTAATACTTCTACTGGACATCTGCAGAGATATAAAATATTTTACAGCTTCTTTGACCTAGAGGCAAAGAATGCCAAACAAGAAGTCAGGACCTCTTCACTCCTAAACCCTGACAGTCTCTCACATGACACCTGCCCTTGGTTATCCACTTCGAAAAGTTAAGTTGTTGTAAACATCCTGAAGTACTGGATGTTAGGAATCTCTTTTTAAAATAACTACCATTAAATACTACTCTGACAAAAGAAACCTCAACAGTTTGAAAATGATATGAAACTGTGTACTTCATCGAAAAAAGCTTCCACTAGCAAGTGTAATTTCTTCTTATGAATGAACCACTGTGTAATGCAAGAGATCTTTCTGTATTCTTCTTCCTTCAGTTTATGACAAAGCACTGGACCAGATGCAGTAGTTGAAGACTGGGTTTTCCAAGTCTCATGTAGTGCAGACAAAGCCATAATTAATAAGTTACTGGATAATATGGTATGACAGTCAAGAGTTCTCTTGGCACAGCCCTATTTTCATGGACTTGATATAGCAAGAAAAGCCTCCAGGGGAAAAAAAAAATAAAAAAAAATAATTTGTTAGTGTGGTCTAATTTTTTCTTAACCTGCTTTTAGAACGCATAATTAATTAGAATTTATTCCAGAACCTAAAACTGGAAAGCAACTCATACTGGCAAGTTACATTAAAAATACTACTGCAGTCTGGAAACAGTAGTGATGAAGATCTTTTTTCTTCCTTACAACTGGAACTGCAGGGAATGTTGACATCGGCAGGCTAACAACCACATGTGAAGTCTGGCCATCTCTTCAAGTTCCAACCAGCGACCCAGGGGTCATAGAAAGGCTGTAAGCAGTATTCCTAACTTTGTGAGACCTCTGCCTTTCTTGTTAGGTGAAAACCCAGAGGGAATGCACAGAAGCTCATATTATATGGGATTCCTAGTACAGCTTTGCAGGGTCAGCTGAAAACAAATTTCTAGCAGTCTGTGGAAAGATTATTAACAAGACCCATTATGGACCAAAAAATTTGCAAATTAATTATTTTCTGTGACTACAGGTAGACACAGGGCTGACTCCTCAGTTATCACCACTCATAAGAGACAGGAGGCTGTGCTCCAGTAGGTCCAGAAAGACGGCGGATACTAAAAAAGCAGAGTGCTTCAGGAAATCTTGGACAACAGTGAACTGGACCCTCAGTTGAAGAAGCTCCACAAGTATTCACAGTTTGCTTTCTAACCTCTGCTGTTCTCACTCTTAGAACACAATGTGGCTTCAGAGGTTTTTTCACTATTTCATTATCTTTGTGCAAAGAGATTGTGATCATTTTGTTCTCACACTCTTGAACATGTGTGTCACTGTGATGTGTGTCAGTCTTGACTTCCCTGTCTCACTAACTTCTACCTGAAACCTAGAGATGGTGAAAATGAAAGGGATAAACCTACAGACTGCCATTACAAGACCTGTTGTGTTCTTGTCTAGTTTTCCATTAATTACAAAACTTGCATTTAGAATACTCTAATATGGATGCATACAAATTAGGAATCTGGAACTTCTAAGACAAGCTTCAGAGAATTAGTTAATTTGCAGCCTAAGCAATGCTGTACAGCTGACCCACTCAAGTTTTCAGGAAGCATGCACGTACGAGGAAATAAATACATCAATTGAAGTCCGTCCTGGAAATCTGTTTTAATTCTTGAGCATATATTCATATTCATCCAACACGAGCCAGTCTTGGCTTATGTCAAGAGAGAACAACAGGTTAAAGACATTTGCATCTCCCTGTTGTTGAAGCAGTAGTGTGTTAGGACAAAGTACTAACAAAACAAAAAGTGGAAGCAAGACACTCTTGATAGCTGTTGATTGTTGAATTGCCAATGTGTAGTGCCTGTGGGAATTTACATGACTTCTGATGACGCCGATTAGAGCTGATTTCCTAAAGAAAAGCTATTTCCCATCAATAGCACAGTAATGAATAATGTGCAATGTTGATCTCTGTTTCTCTGGCAGTTTAAGTACACAACTTTGAAACACTCCCACTGTGCTAACACTTCAAATGCTACAGAAAATGCTGCTCACATTTTCCAATGCAAGTAAAAGAATAAGCATATGAAAAACTGTATGGAACTAACTTCTGTAGAGGATACAGAATCCTGAAACACCCTGATAAATGTTTCCTTGCAGATTCTTAACAATCTGATGCAGCGGGTTTTTTTGTCAGGAAAGTGTATGAAAGACATTCTCTAAACTATCGTTTATTAAAAGCTAAATTGTGTCTCAAAACCTTTAGTTGTTCTGACATACTGTTGCAAAGACAACACTTTTAGCCCTCCCAGAGAAGGGCAGTTTCCACCTTTCACTACTCTTTGGTATTTGGTCAGTGAAGGAAACCTTTTTGTTACTTCTGAAGTTTAACAGAACCCTGGAGATCAGTATATCAGGACATGTTAGTTCAAAAAGTGCTCACTCTTCAGCTAGCAGCATCCATTCCTGTATACCAACAGCTGATGACAGGCCATCAAGAGGATTAAGGCTTAGAATACTTTTCACCACCTTGCTTCTGATTGTTTTTTTCCATTACCTGAAGTGTTTAGCAAATTAAGTCCTATATGTTTGAAAAGTTTTGCTTATTGTTTTCACTGATCCCTTTAGGATCACAGAATAATGAAAAGTAGTGGGGATCTCCAGCCTGACTGGAAATAAGTCATTAAGTCATTATTACATTAATAAAACATCATATAGAGTTTTGATTTTAACTATCCTTATTTTAAGTAATAATCCAAAATCGGTGACTGGAATACAGACATCGCTCTTTCCTCCCAATGTGTTAAGTAAAAATAACAAACATAAAATTACATTTAATATGTATATCAAATATTCTGAGAGAAAGAGGAATGCACGTTACACAACGTGCTTTTTTCTTCCTCAGTGGTATCTCAAATAAGATTTGTGGGCACCTATTTTTCTGTGCTTAGGGAAACAAATGAACCATGAAACCTCCCCAGATCCAAATTAAAAAGTTAAAATGTACTCTGTTATATCCAAATAGCAAGATTTATGAAAATGAAAATAATCTTTTATGTATATTCATGATACACAGGTCTTTCACAATATGCAAGTTTAATTTTTGAAACAGAAGTCAGAGTTCATCCTCAGGTAACTAATGCTAAGGTAAATATCTGATCAGCAAATGCTGCAAAGAATGACGCTTCAAATTACTCAGTGGAAAAAATTGTACCAATAGCATGTATTCTCACTGTGGGCATCAGAATATTTACCCTGTTAAAGAATAACTACAGGGAGGATGTTTTCTGGTTAATTACTAGCTGGGGTAGAAATACTTAGGCTAATGTAAACATAGTGGTTCTGATTAAAGAAGTAGACTTGCAGTGCAGGTAAATAGTAAACTTAATCCTTAAATTCTAACATTAGTATATTTGCTAGCTGATAGATAGTTTTCCTTTTACAAAAAAATTCTCACTATAGATATTACATTAGAATTAAGGAAAACAGTTATTATTATT
>JMFS01106562.1:0-15356 GCA_000699545.1 Podiceps cristatus
GATTCTATGATTCTATGATTCTATGATTGTACTCAGTGAAAAACTCTGCTACCAGGAACCATACAGTCTAACAGTTCTTAGTTTACATTCAGCAACTGATCTGGGTTCCCAAACTGAAGTCTGGAGAGAAACAGTACTTTGGAGAGCTTGGAAACTGTGCTACCTAGATTGGTATGAATCACAGGACCACATCAGTGGCTTGAAGTGATCTGAATCATTTCAATGACTCTCCCTCCTGTTTGCAACAGATTCTATCAATGTCTTGTCTCTGAGGTTCCATACATCTGGTTCTTCTCTGCATAACTCATATTCTCCTGTCAATTTGTCTCTTGCTTGTTCCACTAATAATGTATTTATGCTGTCTTTCATATTCTCATAAGATTTCCTATGGTTCCAATATAAAGACTGTTCTCCTTAATTTTAGCTATGCACATGAATTTTACCTTACGCACGTGATTCACACACAGCAGTTAGCACGTTCTCTGCCCATCACCAGTTCTCACCTATACCTGCAGCAAACCCAAAGTCTTGCTCACCTCAGCAGCACTGCCTTATCATTTAATCTTATTTCTACATGGATAAGACTGAAGGTAGTGAGTCATTGCAGCAATGGAAAGCTTTACTAAATAAATGAATGACTAAATACTGGAGGAGGTGAGGGTATATTCAGTCTCTCTAAAGGTTCTGAAATACAAATAGCTCAGTCAATTAAAAATTGTATTTCCCCCATTCTCCATAGCATGTCTTGCTTGGAAGTGCTACTCCTGTATATAAGTAGCAAAACCAGATGTGCGTGCAGGCTGAAATTACTGCTGTTCAAAATCCAGTATCAGTATATCTGCTTTTGTTAACTAATATGTAGGATTATGAAGTGTGGTGCCTGAAATCCCAACACATGGTTACTTTTCCTGTTTAATTCTAGAGGGTCTGAGGACACAGGTCAGAGCAGCAGTGTGTCAAAACTGTACAGCTCCTAAGAACATCAAACAATGTCAAAAGGCTATAAAGAGGGGGCTAGGTAGAGTCTGCACAGAAAAAGAGGACAGGCTGTGCGTCTTCTGGGAGTCTCAACTTATGTTTTTATAGTTCTATGAATAATTCCTTAGATTTAAATTAAGAAACACTGCACTAAATGGGGCTTGCAAGATCTGACGCTTCTTAGTCTATGGAGATTTTACTTGTCACAGTGTAAGGTTTGCAAAGACACTGGCAGAGAGAGTTTTCATCATATTTACAGATAGCCATCTGTGTAATCATTTTGTGTAGATAAGAAGCCTAAGGATGTTCTAAAGGAAATCAGTCACTTAGATACTTCCATGCTATTGAAGCTTTCACATGTGGTACAACATTGATTTTCCTGTTTCGATTATCATTTATCATAATATATTTACTGCTTCAGTATCCACCTTCTCTTCTCAACTTTCTTCTATGCAGCCATCATCTGGGATAAATAGATTTTAGTCTGTATTCCCAGAAACCCTTCTGGAGCTGTCTCATTTTGAAAGAGAAACAAGTATATTTTTAACATACATGTGTTCAGCATTACTCTTTTTAATCATAGATTCTTTAGGCTAATAAAAAGTAGTAAAGAGAGTACAAACAGCCCAGAGAAAAAACAGAACTCTTTTGAAATCACCAATTGGGAGTTATCCAGACTGCATCGAACTTTGCATAATGTTGGGGCTGGATTTTGGATAAACAGCATGAAAATTATTATCCGTATTTTCTCAGACATATTTTATCTCTTCATTGTATTTGATTGGTTTTTTTTTTGTTTTTTTTTTAAATTTACTATATTCAGATGTGAGACCTGGAACCTTAAGGCACCTTTGTGCCTTCCAAATATACAAGGCACTGCCATAGCATAAATGAAAGATGTTCCACTTCTTGAGCTTTTCATTTCATTTCAATACCCTTTCTCTATTTCAGATCTCCTTGATCTACTGCCCAGACCAGCTTGGAAACTTGTCTCTTTACTGGTTATTATTTCTTAGTGAACTTGTATTAGCTGAAACTAACGTAGAGTACAGCCATCCTACAATAACTTATTTTTGCAAACAGTATTGAAGAAGAAACATTTAATGCGTGTCACTAGCAGAAAACAGCTTCCAAAACAAGACAGTATCTGTCTAGTTTGTTTGGCAAAATTATTTTAAATGAACAGCAACTAAAGTTTTGAAAAGACATGCTGTTCTGTGTTTGAGGTATTGAAAGCAAACATGGCAAATGCTTGAAAACTGTGAAGGAAAGGCACTGCAAGCAGGAGGATGGAAACTGTGGTTTTCAACTTCAGAGGAATCACTTAAATTCTTAATGGCAGCTGCTCAGATAAAGAGAAAACAGCATTCTCTGAAGGGTGGCCAGCTGTTTAGGACTCAATAATCAGGCTTTTATTTGGCCTGCCTTCTGGAGTAGCTTCTATCACAGATAGTGATACTGGCAAGCAAAATAAAGAGTTTTCATGTCAAAAGATGCATTCTTGTAATCATTTCTAAGAGACCAACATAATTTTGGTTTGCAAAATGTCTGCTGGACACTTATCTGTCTGGACTAGGCACTAGTGCATTTATCAAGCATGAAAAACAATTTAGATTTGCATGTGGCTTACACTTCATTATTTCCAGAACTGTCAACATGTTACTCAGTTATTTTCTTTAAATATTTCTTTGGCAACTGTACATAATTTCTTAAGCCCGTGTTGTGGTCCTGGTTGGTAGTTAGCACCTGAGGCAGTCTCAGGTCACAGTCCCCAGGAGAGTTCCGAGAGTGTTGGAGTGACAGCGGTGCAGCCCTTCCCAAAAACTCCTTGTCTCTTCTACTCTGGACGTGTTATATGGACTTTGTTATATGGGCTTATGGTAGGCAGAAGCCCCTTAAGCATTTCCATGCTGCTCTACTACTTACTACAAATACAGTCTAGCATTCTGAAACAAAACAAGAAATTGTCTCACTATTTTGCCATGAATGAAGCCAGATGAGTCCTGAAAAGAAATCCTCCCTTAACATAAAGTTTAACATAAGTTAAATTTTCAACATCCTTCTGATTCCTCGACAATACATGTTGTCCCTGTTCAGTACAGAATGAAAGCGATCATAAAGACAATGTTTTTGTTAGCAAATTCAACCATCTTAAGTCATCCTCTGAGTAATACTACTGGCATATTCTCTTGTTTTCATTGTAATTTTTAGAGCTATGTGTGACTCTGTCTTTTGATGCTTTCCCTCACTTAACAAGTATTTGTCCCATCTTTTCCTTACATTTTTGAACCTCTTCTACTAATGCTTAAGGCCCCACATTATCTACTTTTACACTGCTGTTTTTATATTTTGCTTAAATACTTCTAGCTTCAGTTTTGAGAAATTTCCTTTACTTATATTTACTCTTTGCCTAAGAGCACCTCAGAATGGTGGCTCCTCCTTCCCAAATCTGGGGAAATGGCAAGCCATTGACAGTGCCAGGCATGGCATTGCTGGAGGCAATTGAGGACAGAGCTGTCCTTTGTGTGCCAGGGGATGGTCCTTGCTTTATGCCGGAGCAAAACTTGTACAGATTGATTATAAATGTAGCTTTTGTGCTTCTACACCAGGTAGTAGTGCCCTCTGACAAACCCCAGAGAACAGAGGCACTGCTTTCTGTCCCATCTGGGTAGAGTCTTATCAGCCAAAACAAAAAAAATTGCTTTCCGTTCCATTTCCCTGGAGGTCCAGAGGGGAGGGAGATAATCAGCATTTCTGAGAATCAACTTAAATATAAAAATCTGAATATAAACCTAGTTTCACATGCTATGATTTGAATGTTTGGGTTTACAATATGTTTGTTTTTCTCCTAAGTCTTATGCTAAATAGAAATGCTGTAATAAGTAATCTAGTATATTTTCCTGGGTTTCTTTTACTTTCTCCACCATTATACCGTACGTTCAGATGAAGCAACTATTTAAAAAAAAAACAAACAAAAAAAAAACCCAAAAAAAACAACCACTTAGGTCAACCATATCTCTTGTGTCTCCAAGGCTTTTTGCTTTTTTTAAAAGAAAGGTTATTTTCTTTCTTTTATTCTTTTTAAAAAGAAAAGATTTAAGTTTCCTACTTTTTCATCTTTAAAAAAGGGGGGGGGGGAATATTATTGGAAAAAGTTTTAATTTCATATGTCTTTTTCAAACCATAATAAATGGCATGCTGCTGAATCAAGGCTATCTAGTACCTGACTCTTTGGTTTGTGTTTTATCTCCTCACAATAAGACCCAGCATTCTATTTTTCCTCTTCATTTGCACTGAACTTTTAGTTTGGAAATATCAACAGCATTTGGTTCTTATCTTCCCATGTCCATTGTTTCAGTTTTATGCTTCTGAGATAGAAATCCTTCAAGTTGTAATGAAGAATCCACATCCTTTTTCTATGCAATCTATTTTAAGTTCTGATGGTCTCAGACACGCTAAAAGTTAGACAATTTTTTAGTAATTCTACCATCCAGTGCGATTAATAGATCATCCCTTCTTCTCAGATGTTTTACTCTAACCTTCTATCATTGAGAATTCAAATTTCTGTTTTATTTTTACCGTCTTTATTCATTTTTGATGAAAATCAGTATTATATTATTGTCCTTTCTCATATTCAACAAGCAAACAATGAACAATATTTATCACTCAGCAGTCAAAAGAATTTCAACAGATTCTTACCTGTAATTCTGCTTTTCATTTCCTATGTGAAATCTGTCATACTGTGAATATGCCCGGTTTCCTTCCCAGTCCATTAATTCAATTCTTAGAGAATATTGCCTCTGACTTGTTATTGCAAAGATAAATTCATTTCCCAGCCAATGTTCACCTGATGGGCTACCAAAACCCTAGAAAAAAGTTGGCAAAATAACTAGATGTAATTATTTTAATTGGTAGAATCTTTATACAGTAATAAAGCCATCATTATATTTTACCTCTATGTTCTAATTACTAGTCATAGCTTTCTGTGCTCCAGTTTGACTATCCCTCAAATAAATCTATTAATACGTACCATGTAGGAGTGTCATGCGGTTCAACTGATATTTGAAAGGGCAGTTGAGGTTATCAGTTGAAAATCACTTTCCAATTATAAGATATTAATAGTATGTTGCTGCATTTGCACATCCTTAGTGGGAATACTGGACACAGTCATATTCTATCATACAGTTCATACGGTGTTAATCCTAGTTATGATTAAGACAATTAAGTCAAAACAGAATTCTGCTATACACTATAAAAGGTTAAAAAGAGTTTAAATTAGCCTGGTTGGTATATTGAATTCAAGTTAGCTGGATGATAGCTCCTGTTTTAATCTCTAAAAAGAACAGACCATTCCTTTGCTATCAAGTGTCTGTCATGACTGAAGGAACAAGGTTTTTAGTTTAAAATTCTCTTCTGTATATATAAGACCTGATGGACAGGACAGTGTGTGTGAGAGATCCCCAGTTGTAACATTTATTTACTCCATTCTTGGTCCACTAAAGCTCATATTAGCTAAGATTTTGTCTATGGCAAAGTTTTGTTTTCTCATCCTACTGAGGTGAAATAAGATATTTATATACGTTTTGATGTTTTAAAATCTTTGACTTAACGAATTAGGAGTATTCTTGTAGACTATCCAAAGCACAAAAGAGGGTACTGTAATTTTATTTTCTAAGAATGAAAAATCAACAGCAGTAGCATTTTTAAGGTATCTTACTCTCCTCACATTTCATATATTCAGATTATCTTGCTTCCAGTTAAGCAAACTATACTATTTTCAAACATGGAAAAGTAATAATAAAAGAAAAAGTAAAACCATTTTTCAAAATATATTCCTAGACCTATGATTTTGTCCATCTTCCATGTTTTAAAGTAATTTAAATTTTAATGACTCTTTTACTACATTAAATTTAAGGCTTTATTTAATGTAATTAATTTAATTTACTATAAAATAAAATCTTTTTTTCTCTATAAACTATTAGTTCATACCTGAAAACTCTTAGCTCCATTTTTGATCTCATTGAACAATAAAAATTATTTTAAACTTTAATCTTTACTTGTGAATAACTATTTCAAAATGACTATGCTTATGCATGTTTTTTTAAGCTAGGGAAAATGGGAACTGGAAATCTTCAGATTTGCTTACAGTGATGTGCTGGGAGTGTTTTAGAAGACCCTTGTGAAAATTTCCTGATCAAATTAAATGTAGGATTGGATGATTTTCTTGCCTGTGGTAAACATTCACCCTCTGTTACTAAGCTGTAACTGCCAGATATAGGAAAGAAATAAACAATAAAACAATCCCAAATATTTTCCTTTGACATTCATTATAGGAAGTTACTTTCCCTCTGCACTGTCCATCGTGTTATTTAACAGACAACATTTGCTCTCAGTTTCAGATCATGAATTAAATCATGTGATCTGCCATTGATTGAGTCAGTGTAATTTTCAAGAATAAGTTTGAACATTTCCAGAAAGCACATATTTTTTAAAGGGGGGTAAAATTAAGAGACTTCCTTGGGACTAGAAGTTACGTAATGGGAAATGTGTCTGTGAGACATGTTGGCAAGAAACTGATCTTCTCTACATGATGTTTCAGTCAATGTGAGATGGAAATACTGAAAGTACAGCCCTCTCTCTTGTTCTTTACTGCATTGCCAGCCCTGACCACTTGGGTCTATTGAGGATGAAGTCCTGCCTCCCCAGAGGCCGTGCAGCAGCCGAATGGAGATGCAGCGCAGCTAATACTTCAGTCAGGCAATGCATAGGTAGACCAGCTGCAAACTTCTAAAGAAACTTAATTTAAAAAAAAAAATTTAGAAGCTTAAAAGTTTATGACTGGATCAAAAAAAATACAAAATAGAGGGACTTTTTAGTTGTTCTTACACTGAATTACATTAGAAAGCACTCTACTCAGGAGCCATTTTTGTTTTAACTAGCCTACTTAAGCAGATGTTTGGTGCTCACTGATACTAGAGGCTAAGACATGCCACGTTCAGCTACGCTCAGCTGAGTACACTAGTTTATATTTTGAATAATCATGTCTGCCTTTTGGCTCAGAGACCATCAAGTGATACCCATGGATAAAGTGTTTAGTCTGAAAGAACTGAAATTCCTGCACATTATTTCATGATATTCTCCTTCTCAAGCAGATGATTTCCTACGTAAATCCCTGTAAATACTGGTTGTAGCTAATAATGGTCATATCTTGCTTTGACCACATCAGTCTTCCAGTGTGAGCTCCTGCTCTTCAAGCTGTCCTGCGATGATGTTTCTGCATCTCTCCTACTGCTTTGATCACATTCACATGCTATTTGGATTCATACACACTTCCTAAAACAGAAAAGCTTGTTCCTCACCTGCATAAACCCTGTCTACACCTGACATATCCTTCTGTAGTTTTCGCTGTTTTCTATCTGTTCCTTTGATCCTTTCCATCTCCTCGCCTTGTCTCTCTGCACTGTGACTGTCACACGTTTCCTCTGTTCTAGCAGCTTGGGCACTGTCATACCAGAGTAGTCAGTGGTTTGTCTCTGGCATCCTCTTTCACTAGCGGTCATTGCCACTTGTCTCAGAGGAAGGGAAACCATGCTTTGTGGTGAGTCCCTCACAGGCAGTTTGTCTCCCTAAAATCCAGAAAGCAGAAGCATAGCTGTTTATATACCAGCCGAAGTATGTTTCTTTGCAGTCTACATGGTTTCTTATTCACAGAAGACATATTATTATTTTAATCAGCTGTCTCCCTTTAAAAGAAGATTTTCAGGAAATCCTTTCTCCCTTTTTCCCAGTGCTGGCAAGCTGAGGGGACTCCCCTTTGAACTGTGGCTCCATTGAATTACATTTGTCTTATCTTATTTAGGTTACAGCCCCTTCAGGATGTAATACCTGTGGCTTTTTGAATCTGTGTTCCCATATGTGTTCTATATAAACTACGGACACTATATATAATTATTCTGAAAAAATAATAATTTTTCTTCTTCACATGTACACTTCCTTCTCCCTTTTCACATGTGTTATTACACTAAAATGAAAATCTACTGCTAAGTGGTTTGCTCTCCTGACCAGAGGAAATGAAGTTGCAGCAAAAGGGAACAGAAAGAATATAAAAATTAATGTAAAAAATTATGAGGAAAGCCACCACATTAGTTAAGAAAAACTGAATCCTATTATAAGGAACTACAATACTGAAACTCAGATTAAAAATATCAAGACGAAGAATGATTCTTTTTCTTTTTTTTTTTTTTTTTTCTTCTTGTCAGGAGAAACTTCTTTTTAAACAAACTCCTTGATTTTATGAAAAGAAAACCAAGAAAGTAAGTGGAATATAAAACATATCTTTGAAGCAAGGAATGTTCTAAGGAGAAGTAGTGGATTTTATTAAACACCTAATATGGCTGGAAAAAGAAATAAACAAACAAACAGGCACTCAAAGCTTTCATAGATCTAAACCAGAGAGGAGCAGTACATTTCTGTTAAGCACGGAGTTGGGAACAATTTCTTCAAGTATAATTTTATTATGCCAAACTGTTTCCAACCTGTATTTAGTCTGGAGTTTACTGCCTCTATTTCAGACCTGAAGAAAGACTTGCATGCTTGCTGGTTTTTCCAGATACTTTGGCTGACTTAATAACCACACAGCTTTCCTTGTTTATATCTTACTTTGACTGTCGCTGCTACAAGAACACTACTACTTTGACAAGATACGTAAGCTTTTGTGTGCAGAAGAGAATGACATATTATTAGCAAAAAAAACCCTAAAAAACATGATTTAACTTCTTGTTTCCTTTCCCAATGTTGAGGGTGGCAAAGAAATTGATTGTGCCATGTTCTTTTGGTTTGCTTTCAAGATTTTTAGCCTTCAAAGTACATTTCAGAATTTTATCTTCAAATGCAAAGTCTTTGGTTTTTTGTTTGGTGGGGTTTTTTGTTTGTTTTTTAGTGGGTTGGTTTTTTTCAGCTAGAAAACTTAAGAAAACAAGCTTCTGCAATTGCTATGCCCACCTGTCCCTTATTTGTGTGCAATACTTTTTGAACACTTTTGAAGCTGGGATAGAAATCACATAAACTTAAAGTTCAATGAGGTTTCATGTGCCCGGGATGAGCTGCTGCTGGGAGAAATGCTGAAGCAGAAGCTCAGCAGTTGCCTGTTCTTGCAGGGACAGACCAGCCAGCCCAGCTCAGACATGCCTTGCCTCAGAGGACCCTTCGACATCTGGGAGAGATTTGAGGGACACAAAAGGGGCACTCAAAGTATTGCCACAGAGAAATTTATAAAATAATAGAGATTCAGGAGATTATTAGTAATGAGAATGGGACTTCTATGCAGGACACAGGATAAAAATCCACAGAAAAGCAAACCTCATTAATTTTGCTGTTCATGAAAGATTTCAGTAATTGTTCAGTAATGAAAATTCAATAGTGAAATCCAAGCGTTTTAGTTAAGAGAACATTTACAGTTATACCGCTGCCCAAATCTGTGGGGTCCCAAGAGGTAAGATGCCTTCAGCCTTGTCTTAGATCATGCTTGTCAACTACGGACAAGGACTTCGGTTTTGAGAATGTCTTAAGGGCATAGTATTAAAGTTTAAAAGTTAACATTAGGACTCACCTATTACAGATCCATAGGTGTCATTAAATGCGTTTGTTTCCCAGTACATATGTACTCTGTCAACATACTCATTGGGCTTTTGCATTCATATCACTGTAGCAAATACTTACAGAATTATTTGCATTAAAGTTTTGTACTTAAGGAAGTACATGAGGTGATCCAAGTTATCGTCAGCTATCAGTCTACTAGGAAAGTAACATCTGTATTTCATGCATGTGCTTGTAGTTAATTACATTTTAAATCCCTCTGAAACCCCGTGCGTTGTAAGCACTGTTCCAAATTTGCATTTTAAATGACTAAGAGAAACTATTTTGCCATTACCTTTCTATATGTTCTTCATTACATATTTCCAAGCAGAGGGATTAATTCTTTAAACTTTACATTTTATTTCAAAAATACTCATTTTGTTTTTTCCCTGAAATTTGCATAACATTTTGGGACAACTGGCAAATCAGAGGCTTTAAGTTCCCAAAAGAATACTTCATGCAACAGGGAAAGGTAAGAAATTTCCAGAAGTTTTAAGCGTTCTCCTACCTTTTCCTCATTAGCACTCTATGGAAGATGGGAGAATATAGCAGGGAAATATGCTGGGAGAACATAGCAGGGAAATATGCTTTACATTATCATAATATGCTTTCGTATCTGTCCACTACTAGTCCCAGACAGGATACACAAATCTTTGCACTGACCTAGCACAGATTATTTTAATGTTTCATTTTATTGTTCATAAATGGGAAGCATTTATATTTTTGATGCTGAAAATCGCATTAAGATCATATTTTGGAAAAGTTTAATCTGAAATAAATCAGTTAAAAAGACATAAAAATTACAACCAATTAGTAAAATAAGTTTTTTATCAAGGAGCAATCAGGTGACATTTTGTACTACATTGAAAATAGATTGTTCTTGTAGACACATTTGTTTTCAGAGCAAAGAAATGACACAATATGGAACCTTACTGACAGTTTTAATCCCATTCATGTACTAGGATGAAGCAAAGGAGTTTTCTGATTCTTTATGCCTATAACTATATAGTAAATTGTGTAAATTCTGACATAGTGCCCAACTGGTATGTAAAAAAATAAATAGTCATTTGTTGTTCTTTTGTATGAATTAAAGTACTTAGAACCAGGAATCACAGACAAAAGTACATGATTTTATATTTACCTTAGATGACATCCAAGTTCTACATCATCTCATTTCCAATTGCATGGTGATTAACAGAGTCAAAACTACTAAAGCAGTCATAAGTACAAAGAAACGGAATTCAATACTGGTCTTAAAAGTGACCTTAAGAATTTATAAAGTTGATACTTAGTCAAAAATAATAAGTAGGGTGCAAAAGTGTTTTATTAGCTTTGGCAAAATCGAGGGGGGAGTTATTCTGCTTGAATCAAGTTACTCCAAGTTCATTAAACAATTATCTCTCTTACTTTATTTATTTTGTCTGATAATGTTCATAGGAAGCTTTGACTTTTTATAGACAAAACAAAATTGAAACCAGACACAGCCAATATATCCTATGGGTTCATCTCCTGTCAGACAATTCACTGAATAAAGCAGATAATAATTCAGTGTTTTACAGCAGCAGTGTCTTCCCAGAAGCCATAAAGAATATTCAGCTTCTTTTTCCTTAGCTGAAAATGTGGAATGGATTTTGCTTAAGAAGATAATTTCTAAAATGGTCAGTATACTTCTTCACTTCCATCATGTTGAATTATTCATTACATTATTTGAAATAAAGATGTGATCTATAGAAATTACTTCAATTTCCTCAGAGGACAAATGTGTTAAATAATGTTAACTTAAAAGAATATAGGAAAATAATGTTAAATATACAGAATTATTTCTATTACATACTAACAAATATTTGGTGGCAAGTTTTAAATATGTGTTTAAATTGAAGACAGAGGTACCTTCTCAAAAGACTAAACCAAACCCTAAATTATTGCCAGATTAAATAAAGAACTACATGTCTGTATAATCATTCTAAGTTTGAAAAGTGTGTCTCAAAATCTTGTTCATATCCTGTAGCAATTCAGGCTGTTGCACTTCATTCTAGACCAAATATATTAGAAGACACACAGAAGTTAGGTTCCCTTTTTCCTTCTCAAACTCACACAGCATCAGCAGTAGCAGACTTCCTCATGAGGAAGAATCGCAGCGACAGAAGCCAGGTTTGAGGTCCAAACCCTACACAAATGTTGCCTCTGGCTAAGAAATGGGCCCCAAACAGCTCAGTTTTCTATAGTGACCCATACGCAACAGCCAGTGCATCTTCATAGAATCATAGAATGTTTTGGGTTGGAAGGGACCCGCTATCGGTCATCTAGTCCAACCCCCTGCAGTGAGCAGGGAGATCTTCCTCAGGCCTGGGTTTCAATCTGAGTTCCTTGCTGTTTAACTAAAAACGGGAGAGAATTTCCTACTGAGACAAATTACATTGAGAGCGTCTCTGCCAAATCACCTTCTTCACTCTAGGACAGGTGGATCCTGGGAATATACAGACACTTAGTGCGGCTGCTAGTAAGCGCATCCCAGGGAAGTGGGTATGTTTTAAAGAAAACAAAACTCAAGTTTTTGTATTCTAAGAAAGATGAGTTGGGAACTTAAGAGAACATTCTGTTTTGCTTTTTGAAAAGAAATAAATTGTATGGTTTAGGGCTAAAAATTCAAAACCTAAAAATAAGTATCTGCTTCACTTCAGGCAAAAAGAAAGAACTTTTGAAGGTAGGACTTAATTGTCTTTTCTTTTCAAAAGACACATTTTTATCCCAAATAGCAAAGATGCACATATCTAGAAGCATAGATGCTACGGGAAAGACCAACAGTGAAATCATCTGTACGTGAGTCTGAGCAGGGACTTGACTCTCAGCCCCATAATCCATCTAAATACCCCAAGCATCAGACTTATGGGTTGCTCTTTTCTCTCTTGCTTGGGCTCAGATGACACACTAAATAGCTGAACAAGAATAGAAGATGACCGACACTGGAGTCAAAAAGAGTGCTAATTTGTCAGGACCCCCAAAGTGACGGCTGCTCCAGTGAGCCCCAAATGGAATAGATCAGGCAGGAGATGCTCCTCCCTGAAGAGAAAGCTATTCCACAACAAGAGCACACAACAATCATTTGGGAGAGCCTCTGCTACAATCGTACTGATTGTTCAAATCACTAATTCAAAGAAAAATCTCTTAAAATCTCACCTGTCTCTTTCCATCTTTTGGTTACAAAGTTTCTTTAATAACATTAATCTTACTCATGGTGCTCTGATCCAGGTTGTAGCATAATTAAGCTGAATTGTGGTATCATTACATACAATTTATTAAGTTTTACATGTAAGGAATACTTTACATGGTTATATTAACAGCCTTTGGAAGATCACATGAGTCCTATCAGTCTACATTAATGGTGCTAAATTGAAGCACTGGTGGCAGAGTAGGTACAAGTATACAACCGTGTGTCAACACAACACTTGAAACCAATGTAATCCAGTAACATTTGCGTAGGGAAGACTGTGCTGAGTATAACACATTTGAAACACAAGTGTGCTCCAACACCAAATTGTGTTTAATTTTACATCCAAAGGTATTCTCCAAATTAAAGAAAATGCTTCCTTGTGTGGTAACATCTTCTCTGGTGCCCATTCTAGTGATTCAAAACCCTCTGACACAAATACTGTTTCATTCTTGCTCTCTTATATCATACTGCTGAAATGCACACTGTAGATTAAGCCTTGGTCAGGACCAGAATAGTTTCATGAGCATGTTTTCATAAAACTGAATATGGTCTCTCACCACTTTGATACCATGTCTATCTCCACTGGATATGCTGGATTTAGACCTCAGGAGAAGCAGAGAACATGCTGGCTTTTTTAATAACACTGATGAAAGTCACAATTATCTGAGTAACAGTTGCAGTCAGAAGTGACCTTTTATTAAACTAGTGTGACATGTCATTCTTTATCACAGAAGAGTGGGTCTCCATGAAAGGCGTTGCTCACACAATATCTTAATACACATTCCAGTCACTAAAAATCATTTCCTTATATCCAAATTACTTGGTAAATGTTTGAAAGAAACAAATGACTTCCATGTCATCTATCCCAGTGCCTTGAAGTAAATTATTTTTTTCAGATGTAAGCAACTTATAACTCTTGACTTGGAAGTGTACTATCATAAGAAATGTATTTGTGACTATATGTTACAATATTATTCATGTCTGAAGTGTGCCTTTTTTATCCCCTTGTATTCATAACTCACTCTCATAAGCCTATTCATATGACATAATAATTCAACACCACCACCACTCCCAACGTGTCTTGTTTGTTTACAGTACAGAAGCAACACGCCTTCTGTCTTTTCCAAGGACATGCATTCCCTAGTTCTTGCCTTTCTCACAGGTCCATCCTGTCCCCAAATCCTTTTTTTTTTTTTTTTTCCAGGAACGACCACAGTGATATTGCAACACACTTTATAAAATTCTTCACACTACTGGCAGGGAAAGAACGTGAAGCTGTTTCTGCAGAAGGAATTGTGGGGTACACCCCCTGCTAGCTACCTATCATCTAGCTAGATGGATGGGTGTATTACAGATAGTATTATAAAGACTCTCCTCCTTCCACAAAACTGTCTGTATTCCTTTCCTATTCCCAGGTTATCTTCAGAATGCCTCCCCCCGTTCTTTGAACCAACAATTCTTTCCCTCAAGACTGTTTCACTAAGCCACAGGAGGAAGGAGAATCTATGAAGAGTGCTCTGAACAGCCCCTGCTGCTCTGCTAAGCTGAAGAAAGCAAACCAGAATAACGCATGGGCTAACAGTAAATGCTTCACAGCTCTGAAAACAAGGCAGCCCTGTGCAAACTGCTGCTTCAGAATGCCGCATTACTCCTAACTGCTTGGGCATTATTTGTGGAATGTTATTTGACTCATACCCAAACTCCACTAAAATTTAGTGATGAAGATCTTGTGTCACAAGACTGTTTGCACACAGGCCATGGCCACGTTCAATGTGCTAGTACAGGTATTGCCTAGGAGTTGAGAAAGAAAGGAGTCAAATAGGAGTAGGATCCCCATCCACTGGATCCCTCCTGTGCAAAACAGGGAAACACAAACATTCTCACTGGAAGAAAGACATAGGCTCTTATTATAAAATCCAATTAGCTAATTATCAGGAGCAGCTGTAAATCTTTGCCCTTGGGGTGATCCTTCATAGCCAAATAATTTGGGGGTAATAACAGTGAAGATGATGAAAATTTATGTCCATATGAGATCAATCAACAATCATATTTTTAAGGTTTACATATCTGACCATATGTACATTAAGTATAATGGTTTGTTATTTCGCTTATATTTCTTTGAGTTACTGTTTGTGACCAGAAAATAGATGACTTGAATATAGCTCAAGCCAAAATCAATGGAGGAAACCTCTTACTGTCCTAAAACCACAGGCCTGTTGGTAGCTAGGAACCTCTAGCTAGCACATGTATGCATATTTTCCACATGACAACAAAGGTTTACTAATTTCAAATTCCTGTCAAAATTACGAATCATTATCTGAACAGCTGATGAGTGTTTTAATGCCTGTGAACAACAGCAGCATCTTTCTAAACCTCCCTGAGAGAAGTTAGGTGAGGGTAGTTTCAACAGCCATTTCAGTACTTGATATCCTGTGAACCCAGGCAGCTGGATCATATGCTTTTTAGCTCCCAGCAATCTGGGAACCCGGTGGGTAAATAAGAAAACAAACTTTAAAAAAAAAAAAAAAAAAAA
>JMFS01106572.1:0-19535 GCA_000699545.1 Podiceps cristatus
CCCTCCGCGGAGCCTTTTCGCCCCCCGCGAACCCCTGACGTGTCCCTGTGCCGGGGCTGTTTGTCCCTCCGTCCCATGGCCGGGCTGGGAGGGGGGTGTCTCTCGGGGCTGGAGACCTTTTCATCGCCCTGGTTGTATGTTCCCGAAGCTTAGTAGTAACAACTGTTATCCTAATGAGTTACAGAGTATTTCTGTTGACTTTTAGACCTGTTCCCGTCATTATTCTAATTTTTTATTTTAAAATGAAACCCGTGTATCAGTAAAATTGAATATTTTATTACATCTTAAATTATTCAGCACGATGGCTTCTCAAAATCCGGTAACATTCACACAGTTGCAGCGAGCATGTGATAGCTTATGCAATTATGTCCTTGTACCTGCAGTTTGTGCCCGAAGTCTTTTGGGCAAAAGATACTATATCTGCTAGAAAGTCTGGACTTGTCTTAAATACTTCACACTGGGCTTCTGTAGGATTTCTCATAGTTCACATCTGAGACATATTTTTTTTCCTTTAAATCTGCGGTCTTGGCATGTTTTTAGGTAACTTCAGAACAGAGAGAACTTCATACATTTTCTAGTAGAAGTGGAATAGGAAGGAAAAAATCCATTTGCTCTGTGCTTGCTTAAGCTGTAATTGTTCAGTTAAGATTTGTCCTTGGCTTTCACAATAAAACAGAAGAAAATTAGACAGCCTTTTTTTTTTTTTTTTTTTTTTAAATACTGAAACAGAATTAAAAAGCTGCTTGACAGATCTGATATACTGGATTAATTTTGTTCGCTGTCATAATGTTTACTATTAATAGATCCTCTCAAAGTTATGATGACTGTAAGCACTGTAAGTAACTGAAACTCTTTAGAGGGCTGGTTTTGAACGGCACAAAACTTTCTGCGCGTTGTTTGAGCATTAGTTGCTGATGAGTCCATTTGCATAATGATGTATAATGAAAACCTATGGTAGTGTCATCGATGCAGTGGCCAGTTCTTCTCTGTCTTCTTTTGCGGTAAATTCCAAGAGCGGATCAAAGTTAAGTCGGATTCAGTTCATTACTGACCTGAGTTGCAAGTCTACTATTAAAAAAAAGTACCAACTGTTTCTGTATTGGACCTCTGAGAAGTAATGATTGAAATAAAAATGTTGTGTATTCAGCAGATCTTAAAAAAAAAAACCAACCCAAAACCAAACATCTTTTGCTTTTTGCATTTGGAACACATACATAGTATATCAGCAAGTTTGTTTTTCTTTTTTTTTAAAAAAGGGGGTAAGAGAGAAGGTGGGGAAAGAGAGAGAGAGATATTGATGATGATGGTGATGATGAAGAAGTCATGCCAATGGAAGACTTCAATTTTCTTCTTTGTGGCCAGTCTGATAAATTTGCAATCTCATGCACTGTAACAGGAGTCTGATCTTAAGAGATGTGTATATATGCATGCATATGATGAGACTAGGCTTCAAGGGTGCAGTGACTTCTACTCCTTAGTTTGCAAGAAAGATGCAGGTACATTTTTAATAAGGAATGTCCTTTTATAAACATCTCAAAAACAGCTGTAAGGTTTTACATTTGCTGCTATTACAGTTCCTCGGTCAAATCTGAACGCAAGCCAATCTGATGTTCTTCCTTGTAGTGGACAGTGAGTACAAGAGTGACTATAGAGACTACAAGACATTATTTCAGATGGAAGGAATATAGTGCATCTCACCTATAGTAATACAAGTTTCTGAGTCTCACTCTGTATTATTTTTATTTTTTTTTAGGAACAAATAAGCCAATACATTTCAGAACAGATGGGGATCAAATGAAAGGAAAACATAATTTAAAACTGGTGGCTGTTTTAGTCCCCAGATTTACCTCATGGAATGGGGTAAACTGATCGGCTACAGTAATAGTACTGTAAGTGCATAGCAAATCGGTATATTCTATGTCTATGTGTTAAATGTCTTTGCAACAGGATCTTCTGAAGATTTACCATTTCAGTGGTCTTTATTGTGAACTGCTCCTTCTATCGCGGGTTTTCACTTAGCTTGTTGCTGAATTTTTATGTTTGGTTTGCGTAAATTTGGTACTGTCATTGCCAAAATCAGGCAAATCTAGTTCTTTATTTTATGACCGTGTCCTGTCAGCTTGAGAGAAATATTTTGGAACTTTCAAGGAACTGTTCAAAGATGTTGCTTTTTCTCCATTACAGTGGGAACCTTCACTCTTTCTGAGGCTTAGAAGTTTCTAGAAAGCCTCTTTCTGCAGCTGGAATGAGCTGCAAGGAGTAAAAGTCCTGAGAAACAAGAGAGGTAAACTAACTGTAGCTTTGTTCTCTAGTAACTACACCGAAAGACTGAAAAGATCACAGACACTTCTAAAGACCAAGACTCTTCTGTTTTACCAAATGCCTCTGCGTCTTTGGGCGGCATCTGCTTCTGTACAAACTTCTGACAGGGTGACCCTGCATAATGATTTTCACTGTTCTTTTAACAAATTACATTTGTATTCAAATTGATTTTCTATGACTGCTCATATAGCCTCCAGAAAGCATATAGCAGATATACTATTGCAGCCTGTACGCGTCTGGCCAGCCTAGGACGGAATTTGGTGTCAAGCCATGCATTGTTATAACTGGAATTAATAGTCCTGGTGGTATTTGTTGAGTTTTTTAAGTGTCCGACTTCCCTTTTCTCTGCCCTTTATCCTTTATGTCTTTTTTCAAAGGCTATACTTCACACAGGGTTGTTTATCAATGGTAGCATAGTGAAAAGGGGCTCTGTCTTATCTTCCCTCCTCCACATTTTTACAGTTACCATCCAGTCAAAAATCAAGGAAATGAGCCACTTTGAAAATTATGTCAAGAGACAAATCAGTTTTTATTAAGAAGTTGATATTTATGCCTTGAAATAGCTGTTCCTATAGCACATGTCCATACAGCAGCAGTAACAAACTCACAGCCTGATATCCCTTCAGTGTAGTAAAGATACCTGGAGAAGTGGCATTTAAGCAACTGCAAGAGTCAGAAATAAATCTAACGAATTCACAAATTTATTGTGAGTTACATAGGGGTTGGCATGTTACTGTTTTATTTCTCTTTTTTTTCTTTTTTTTTTTTTTGTTTTGTTTTGTTTTTTACACATTTCAAACTTACATAAGCCAAAGAGCCAGGAGTATTTCTGAAAACTTAAGAGGATTGTCAGCATTGTATTACAAGTGATATTGGGCTGCTTTGTAGCGTACTTGAAGCCTTGCAGCCTTGATTTTGAAAGAGTATGGGTTGAACATCAAAACAATATTAATTTATTTCAACTCACAAAAGAGGTTTATGGTGAAAATGCTTAAAGTTTCTTGGTCAGATGGTAGACTAGAAAATAAAAGATGAGTTGAAAGATTCAAACACAAGTAAGGATTGGAAGAACCTCAGCATTTGCATACTTAACTCTGGAGGATATTGTCTCATATTGGAGGACCTATGTACATTGACTATTTAAAGGGAGTGAAGGGTGGAAGTATGGGGAAAGGCAACACCAGCCTAAATACAGTGTGTTGCATCAGCCCGAGGGGTAAGTGATAATGGGTCTAGGTTTCTTTCTTCATAAGAAACTCAGATTGTGCAAGATTTTACCCTAGAGGGAGAGCTGCTCGCTGTGTGTAGTGACGGTGGAGTATGGCCGATTCTTGAACAATATGTTGCGTAGTGGGTAAAGCAGCTTTTGTGCCATTCGTATTGCAGCACGGGAGCGTGGACCTGTTCGAAACAGTAACTGCAATTGCGGACCCGGGTGCTGGATGTTACTGAAGGCAGGGGCTGAGCTAGCAGCCGAAGTGTCCCAGAAATCTGGAGGTGCAGAATTTTGTGCATGTCTTTTCCTGGTATGGGATTTTATCAAATCTCAATCTTGCTGTTGCAGGAATATACTTGTTGGTGTGGGTTTTTTCCTCTTTAATCATCAAGCTGTGTTACCTTTCATCGCAGTGGGGGTGTTCTTCTATTTTAGGTTTTAAAAGCTGAGAAATGAAACACACCATGATTATCTAATAAAGTGTGTAGCTAATCTAGCTAATAATTACAGTGTGTTGTGTGAGCGTGTGTGTTATCAGAGGACACACCCATGAAATCATCTTAATTTTACATACTATATAGTGACTACATGCATGCATACAATATTGTGGGTATATCCACGCTTTAGGTAGCATACAGAGGAATTACATTCACGTATGTGCAACAACACATCTAGTCTGATACTTAAAAGTTTGGGTAACATTAGATAAGATTTCATCGTTCCATGAACTTGGGATGCAGAGCTCCTTATTTCAAGCCAAAATTTGTTATATTCAACAAAAGCAATGAATGTCTAAGGCTGTTTTTTGAGGCTCCAACTTTTTAATAAGGAGCCACATGTAGCAAAGGCTTTTGATGACTGTAAGACTTTGGTGAAATTGAAAATCCAGAAGAAAGTATTTGTCTATGCCATTCCAATGCAGAATCCTGGATTATCTTCACCACTCAGGGCAGCAGAATGCTGGATTCTTAGTTTTAGGAGTCAAGATTTTAACCACAACATTTAAAGCAGTAAACTGAAGTACGGAGATGACATCGGGGGGGAGGGAGCAGCAGATGGATAAGTAGGCGCAGGAAGATCTGCTCTTGCATGGAGCCCGGGCAGGATCTTTGCACATCCCAGAGGGAAACTAAAGGTGTGAAGGAAAGATGCACACCTGCTTCAGACTAGGAATTTGAATCTGAGTGTTTCAAAGCTTTTGTTTTAATACAAGGCAGGACTTTTTCAGTGTTGTGGAATCTCAGAAACTTTCCTTCTTCCTGTCCCACTCCCCTTGCAACTCATTTTCTCCTTAGTTGTTTTCAGTTTTAAACACCACAAGGCATTTGTGCAGAACCAGATTGTGACCCTACTATAGGATAAAGCTACAGTTTAGACACAGAGGGTTGGGTTTTGTTTGTTATTTTGTTTGTTTTTTGTTTTTTTCTCTTTCTTGTGTGTGTGTCTTTGAGTATTCTCACAACAGTAACGTTTTGACAAAGACAAAAAAAAACAAAAACAAAAACCCAGAAAAGCCTGAAGCAGATAATTGCTTTGCCCATTTTTAGCCACAGTAATTTTATTTGCCATGCTTTGATGTAGGGAGACTGACAGAATTTCTACAAAAACTGCTTTTTTTCCTATCATTGTCAAGATGCTGTGTCAACCTGTATAATTATGGAGAGCTGTGACAGCAGTGCGTAAATAACAGTAATTTCTGCCATCTGATTACTCATGTCTTAGGTTTCTACAATAGTGAAGCTACAACAGACAATATAGAAAATACTTTTGGGTAAGACTTATATGTGCCATGTGTGACTGTGAAAAGTAGAAAAAAAGTAGTTTGATTTATTTTATTTTTTAGCATTTACGTCTTTCAGTCCTTCTCTGCCTCATGTACGACAGCCTCTATCACTGCTGGATATCATTGCACGCAACTAGCCTCTTTAATCCAGGCTTCCTCTCTGATTATTCTCTATTACAGTCCCATAGGCTATACTGCTTTAATCTGTTTGCCAATTTTTTGTTTTTCTAGTTAAGTATTATGTTTGCAGACAGTGCTCTGGGCTCTGATACTGACTTTTAACTCACAGACTTTGCAGATGGAGGAAATATTATTTGATATGTAACTTTTCAGATTTCTTACTTGTGCAAGGAATTGCACAAGATTGCTTTACAAGGGCTTTTCTAGGTTTAAAATGAAGATCTAGTAGCTGATTGCTTTCAGATACAATTCCAGAACTATTCTAAACCTACTGAATGTCCATTTATTTGAGCAATTTTAAGGGAAGATTAGATTAATACTGTGAATTTTGTACAGTGTGGATGGGAAAATTATGTGCTGTTGTCATGGAAAGTTGCTAAAATGACCCAGTAGTTCTTTTCTATGGTACATCCCGTACATATTTCTTTAATGATGCTTTTGTCTGATTTCTTTGATGTCTTTTTTACAGCTTACCTTTTGACCTCATACAAAATGATGCATCATTTATAGGTAGTCCTTCAGGATAAAGATCAACCTCTTTAATAATCAAGCCCATCCTATTGTAGTCTCTTGACTTTCTTCACCAAGCCTCTCTTTAATCTGGTGTCCTTGTTCAGGTGCATGTTTTCTTTTAGAAACTTCTTTAAGACATGCTGCATTTTTGTACTGTTGCACACTTACACGTACATTTACACGCTGGTTCCTTCCTATGATGCTTTTACTTAACATCAAACTCTTCTCCAGATGTGAGTCGTGTGGTTCAGCCCATTACTAAAGTCATACTGGACAACCAGAAATCAGCAAAAAAAGGTAATTGAAGCAATGTGAGACATACTTCAGAATGTAGTCTCACAGGTGCATCTCTTTCATGAAATCTGTCGGGGAAAAAAATGAAAGCAACATGGAGTAGGAACCCTGAAATCAGCTGGAATAAAGTGTGATTGACTATATGTAAGACTATATCTATATTGCTTCACACAGCAAGAGCAGTTATTACTGTAGTATCTCTCAGTAGCTTTCAGTATGTTTGAATCATTATGTGCTAATATGCATTTAAAATGGTAAGTGTGAGTAGAAGTTGAGTAGTAAAAGCAGTTGAAGCTGCAGCTCTGACCTGTGGGTCAGAGCCTTTTGTCCACTGGAGGGGTGAAACAAAGATCTAATCTGCAGGGAACTTTCTTTGTCTCCACGGTTCGTTTCTCATAAACATGAGCTGAGATGAGCAACTCTGCCACTTGAGATTTGAGAGTATGGCCAATCCATCTAATTGCTCTTTGCTACTGACTTTTCCCCAGTTTCAGCACTGGTGATGGTGTTACCAGAGCAATAAAAAACTTCATTTCTTTGTCATTGCTAGTTTTCTGGTAGTTTAGCTTGTTGAGATCACTTACGGCTGGACCAAGCAAGCCCCAGCGCTGGCACAAGGAAGCGTGATGGGAAGAGAGAGGGAGGAACAAGTGGCATGGCGATGTTGGACACCAGATGTGTCCTCACCTGCTTCCTTCGGGGAGAAATTACAGATAGTTTTCTTGGTGACATCTTACACATCTTTTTGCCAAGAAATATGTTTCTGGACCTACCCCTCCAGGTGCTTGCTGGGTCTCAATGCGTGGACATCCCAAGTCTTTTTTCAGTGCCCACTGGGTGAATTTAAACCATTTTGAGCAGGGAGACAAGCTCACTTGCTCCCCACCCTACCCTAAGGCACAGGATACCACATTTCACTCTGCCTTGTGTATAGATATGTGTCACTCACTGTGGAAGTCCAAGGCTGTAGGCACAAGAGCAAATTCTGTGTTTCTTCTGCCCTCTCCCAGTCCTCAGTGTCTGCATGCTGCCTCACCATCCTGGGGCCAATCAAGTGTTGATTAACTAAATTGTCCAGGTAGGTTATTTTGATGAGGACAGATTACAGTGTTTTTCTTCCCTAATTATTTTGTGCCAAATATTTGTCTTATAGATACACATCACTCCTTGGCTGTGAAAAGCAGGTGAGGCTCAGGAGCTCACCGTGTGCTCTCAGTAGAGCAGGAGGAGATGCCTGCCTTACAAATTCTGCCCGGGCTTATTTCTAAACAAGTAAACTGCTTTAAGACTACTGGGGAGTAGATCTCGTTCTTGCTCCTCCATTCAGACCAACTGAAGGCTGAGTGGGAGGAAAGAAGAAGCCAAAATGAATGAGTAGAATCACTACGTGCTTCAGTTATTTCAGGAGGAAAAAAGAGACAACTCTTCAAAATGTTAATATAAGTTTTTTTGGTTATTTGTTTCACGAGGACTTCATGTGTATGTGCACGTGCCGAATCTGGCAGCTGGATTCAGTTGGACAAAGCTGCCTCTTTCAAGAAGTAAACAACCTGATCAAGAAGGTTGTGACCTTCCCTAGTGTCAGTGTCCCTTTATCCCAGCTGCACACACCAGCCCTATGGGAGCTGTGTCTCTTCCTAAGGTCTGAGACCAGTCATGGACTAATTTTGACCAATTAAGCTGCTGCTTGATTTTTTTTTTCTTTTTGATAGATAAGTTGTTCTTTTCCCTTCCTTCCTTCCTTCCTTCCTTCCTTCCTTCCTTCCTTCCTTCCTTCCTTCCTTCCTTCCTTCCTTCCATAAAGCCTTCCTTCCTTCCTTCCTTCCTTCCTTCCTTCCTTCCTTCCTTCCATAAATAATTAAAAATAAGTACATTGGTTTATTTTCCAGTAATTAATTGTGGTTATGGAATTATACTTGTAGAAAAATCTGAACAGAATTTTAAATACCAACTGAAAATTTCCTTTTGAGGCAGAGGGTAGAAGAAGGAATATCCCCAAACGGTACCCTAACGTCACTGGAATAAAGAACAATCTGATTTAATTATAATAAGTTTTCTGAACTGGGCTTTTCCTCTAGAGCAACCCTGTTTTCAGAGCTGAAGAACAGTAACTAGAAATACAAGAAGTTTACTTCTTTTATGTTTTTAGAGATTCAGGAAGCTACTCTTTCACTCTATAAATATTCTGATCTGGCAGGTAAGCATAATATCTTGTGCTAGCACCTTTTATAGCAATCTTTTGTCTTGTTCACATCAAACTTTTTTTATGGTTTTGTTTTTGGTTTTTTGGTTTTTTGTTTCTTTTCCTTCTTGAAGTGTGAGTGCCTTCCAGATGGTACAAATAGCATCCCTGAGGTCTGAAAACAAAGGTCAATACATTGCATAGAAAGGCTTCCACCTTTAAGAGAAATAACAAGATTTGATGACTTGTGTCTGCTAAAAGCTGTGATGTTAGGTCTCCTGTAGTGCAAGCTTCTGCATTGCAAGTGCTGAAGCTGCTCGCATATATATTTCATTGTGTGTGCTAGAAGTGTTAGCATATTGGTAATATTTACCCAAAGAGTTGCAGGGATCTCACAAACAGGTAATCACCTGGAATTGCTATTTCAGGAAAACTCTCAGTTAATGTTATTCAGTGTTCTCACTTTATTACTGTATATGTAAGAGATTCTCATTTCTTTTCCATTTTCAAAATGAGGTGTTAGAAGCTTTTAAAATTCAAATTGCAAATTCCCAGTCTGTTTACAGCATGGTATATGTATTTTGTAACAGTTGGAATAATTTTTAAAAGCCTTTAATATAGGATCTCAGAACAGATTTTCTGTAGAAGCAGCTTCAGAAAGGGTATAGTTTTGTTCTGCCCCATTTTCCTGTTAAGATACAGCAGTAAAATTACTGAAGATTTTAGACATATTACATCTGTTCTTTGAAAGAGAACAGCATAAAAGACATAAAATTACTGTTCTGGTAGATTACAAGCTGTAGTGTATATCTGCTGAAATTTGCTTTGTGGAATGTGCTTCTTCTAAGTTGATGTAGTTTAAAAATAAAATACTAACTTGTTTTGGAGCATACTCTACCTGCGCAGTGGAATAACTCTGTATTACCTCTACTCTTTGGCCACATAGGCTTTGCCCAGAGTTTGGGCTTTGAGGAGCAGCCTGAAGAACACAGATGGACATCACTCTACCAGTGACCAATCAAGGAGTAGGGTTAGTGCTATGCCATGTACTTCCTATTGCTGTTTGCTGGTGGAAAGGGAGAATATTTAGTCTTGACCCTCTTTAAGGCATAGTAGATTCCTTATTTTCCTGGTGGGAGTGAGGACTTGGAAGAAGTTGTATCTGAATGGAGTTTGTGGTATATTGCCAGTGTTGTGCATGGATGTGTCACCACCTGACCCTGTCAGAACTCATGGGTAGCCTGGTTATAAACGGCAGTGGCATGAATTTAAGAGGGATGTATTAGCATGTGGATGATGAGGCGTTCCTGTACTACCATGCAATTTTTGTGGTCGCTTTTACCTTTTTTTTTTACATATCTACAAGTACTAACACAAGACGTATCTTATATAGTCTTTATGTTCTGCCATATTCACCAACAAGTGAAGACCGGTGGTGATGTTTGTAGATAAAATGCATTTCTGCATTCAGTGCAGAAATCTCAGGCTTTCCAAAAATTTTCTGGGAGAATTTCTCTGCATTACAAATGACTCCATGTATCCTTGGTTTCTATGTAGTGACCTAGTTTGTTTATCACCAACTACGATGAATTTTTAGACTACACGTGCTGTTATCTGGAAGAGTAAATAAGAGGTTGGCTTTGTTAGTTTTGGTTAGTTTTGGCTAGTTTGGGTTTGGTTTGGGCTTTTCTGTGCAAAGAGGTACAATTCTTTTCTGTTTACATGTATTTTTTTCTTTCTTCAAGCTTGAGGTTTTTATGAGTTTCTACTTTCTTCCGTTGCATGAAGGTTTTACATGGAGTTTTTCTTTTTTGCTGGAACTCTCCTGATAAATTGAAAGCTTTTTAACAGTTCTAAAAATTAGCAGTGTTACAAACTGTAATGGCCAAGGACTACAGTCAGCTGCAACCACAGTTTTGAGGGCAGGAAACACAGACAAAAGGCTTCACTGTGTCAAACACAGTGTTATTTGAAAATGTTTCTCATGTTTAGGTTTTATATTGTACCTTAACCCAATGCTTCTTTTGTATGGGCTATTATTTTATCCCCTTCTCTTTTCTTTTTTCCATTCGCAATGTTGAACTGACTTGGAACTCCTGGATTTTTGATTTTTCAGTTGATAGTTCAAAGACCAAGGGCCCTGGTAGATGTTCATCTGGATTTGATATTGAAAGTAGGTTGCTCTTCACTTTTAAATCTTTTGGGAATATGGATTTTTGTGGTTTTTTCTTGGTTTCAGTAATGCAAAAACACCTTTTATGAATACAGCAGAATAACTTTACACCAGAGCTTCCTCTAGATTAATGTCTGCAGTTTTGCCAAGACTATTCTCTATATTGCAAGCTGTCACTTCATGTCCAAACCAAGTAATTAAATCTTCTAATCAGATGTGTGGTTTTTTTATTATTACAAACATAGTTTAGGATTTTATGGTTTCACGGAACCTTTGGGAAAGAGCCGAAGCACATTAGAAAATGGGCCAAAACGTCTGTGAAATTTTGGGTTATTACAGTACATTTTCAGATTTGGACTCACATCTTTGAGGCAAAAAACTGCCAGCACTGCATTAGGTGTGTTTGTACCTTAAGGACTGCAAGTCCCTTTATGATCTGATCTGGGGCCTTTAACCTGAGTTGCTTGCCAGTAGTTACATAAAACACCTATCAACTTTTTTGATACTAAATGGTGAAATCATCCTTTTGCAACAAGCCAGTTGAGTAATGTCATGTGTACCTGAAATGAGCACCAGTGTCTTTCAAATGTAGATGTTGCAAGTGGCCATTTATTCTTCAGAGAACATGGTTCATTTATGTGTATGTGTCAGACCTCTTCATGTGTCCAACCTCTGGCATGGGCTGGACCAACTACCCTGGTAGATCAGAAACCTTGACCCAGAGGAAAGGTGCTGATGGAGGATGCTGCTGTCCCGGCCTCAGGCTGTGGAGATGCACAGGGTGGGGATGGTGATAGCCTTGCCTGCTGTGTGCTGTCAGAGAGGACAAAGAAGAGATTGACAGGGTTGCAAAGACCCCACACAAAGCCAACAGCTCAAGTCCTGCATTGCAAAGGAGGAGGGAAAACTAGACCACCTCAAACTGTGGATAGAAACTTCCATGAAGGGGGAAGCAGAAAGCTTGTCACTTCTGGCATCACATCTCAATCTGCTTCTCCACCTCTGGTCTGCAGTTACAGGTACTGACCAAGTGACCAAGCAAAGAAAGAAAAAAAGGAGGATGATAGCTATTGGAGACTCCCCTGCAGAGAACAGAGGCATGTGTCTGCTCACCTGACATCTTGTCTTGGGTGCTTAAGTTTGGGATGCTGCAGAGAGACTGTGGCCAGTGATACTACTGGGGAGGTCTGGCAAAGAAACTGTGGGGTCGTTGCTGAGTGGGGTGCGTAATTCAGTGTGACAGCAGGCACAGAAGGCAGAGGAACTAAATGCTGCCATTGCCGCAGTCCTCCAAGGCCAGACCTGTGTGCCTGGAGAGACAGGTCAGGAGAGAAGTAACCGTCAGCGGGTGAGCGTCAAGCTGGGGTGACTGGCGGCAGCCCGACCCGTGGGCCAGTGGGACAAGACAGACTGCACCTGAGGGTGCTGAGAGCTGGCCAGTGTCCTGGCAGGGCGAGACTTCTGTAACCTCTGGGAGGTCATGGAGGTCCAGGGAGGTCCTCGGTGACTAGAGAAAGGCAAATTTTTCATCCAGCTTCCAAAAAGACAAAAAGGTTGACTGAAGGGGAAACTCCAGGCTGCTCAGCCTTGTTTGGTCCTTGGGAAAATCATGGAGCATGCTTCTGGGCACGTGAAGGAAAAGGTGATTGGGAGCTGTCACCATGGATTTACCAGGGGTGAATCACATCTGACCCACCTGATGGTCTTCTGGGAAGAAATAACTGGTTTGTGGATGGGGAGAGAGTGGTAAGTGTTATGTACCTGAGCTTGAGGAAGGTTCTTACGCAGTTATTGTTCTCACATCCAAGTTGGGCCATGGTGGTTTGGTGGATGAACAGCGAGACGGATAAAGAACTGGTCGGTACTTACCTGGAGCTTGGTAAAGAGTAGGGCAGTGCTGGGGCTTCTCTAGGGCCTCTCCTGTGGCCTAGAGGAGATGGCAGAGTCCTCATCCATTAAGAGTGCTGGTGACTCAAATCAGCGTGACCAGTGGATGCCCTCAAGGGCAAGGCTGCCACTGAGAGCTAGGGGAGCAAGCCAAGAGGAGCTGTCAAAAGGGACAAATGCAAAGTCCTGCCCTTGGCAGTGAGAGCTCCTGTGAGGGCATGGCTGTTTGGTTTTCTGACGCCCAGCTGAGGCAAGACCTGGACAAATGGCGGTGAGGTCAGGGAGACCACTGTGTTGGTGGGGACTGGAACCCCTGTCCTGCAAATTGAGGGAGCTGCAGGACCAGGGCTGTGTCAGCAGGCGAGGCAGCAGCCTCAGGGGCACAGGAGCAGCCCCCGTTGCCCACAGGAAGGGAGATGAGGGGGCAGACAGACCCCTCTCAGCAGTGCATGGCAGGAGAGAGAGAGAGTCGTCCCCTCTGTAAATATGACCATTCCTGAGGAGAGGGGGGATGAAGACTCATGTCCCCACTAAGCCCCATATTGAGTAGCTGTGTGAGATTTAGAGTGTTGTTCAAATAGCTGATTAGCCGTCTGCTGAATAGTGCCTGTTTTTTGGGGGTTTTTTTGGCTTTTCAGGGTAAAAAATAGGATTGTATTTTATGTAGATTCTAGCAAAAATAAAATCTAAGATCTACAGGGTACATCTGGTGTTCTTTGGTTTTGTTTGCTTGTTTACTTTGTCATTGTTGCTTATCATTAATAAAGTAGACTAAGCAACATTAAACAAGCTGCAGTTTTTAATGTTAAGTTTCTTGTTTTGTTTTGTTTTGCTGTTTTCACTTTATAGTCTTGCAGTTGTGTGGGCTGGCAGTAAGAACCCAAAGATTTACCTCCATTATTAACTTTCTTTTATGTTTGTTTATGAAATACAAATGGGAAAAAATGGGTAGCAATATGTAGACATTCTTCTTGAACATTTTCCTCCTTGTGATGATAATAATAGAAATGTCCAATTTTCAGATTGTGACAGAAAACAACAGCTTTGAAGCATATTAGAATGAAGTTATGAGCCTGCATTTTAAAATGCAAACTGTATTTGGCACAAGAGATCTTAGATGAAAACCTCCTGCTAAGATGATGAGACTTACAGATTTAAGATTCAGTGATCATGCAAAGAGTTTAACAACTCGGCTGATATGAGTGTTAAGGGAAGATATTAAAATGAACTGAATTGGTGATTCATTTTGGTTACACTCTGGGGGAAGAGCAGACATTTTCTAATAATTAATTATCTAATTTAAAACCTTGTTTCTTGGCTGAGGTAAGAAATTAGATATTTTGTATAATAAAGCAGCTGATCTTTAAAACTAATGGGAAGTGCTGTTATATTTTTCACAAAAACTATAGGTACTTCAGTTCACTGGGCTCTGCCTCAAGAAATTAGTTTCAAGCAAATTAGCCAGTAAAATGAATGTACCCTGCACTGGTTTATTAATAAAAACCGTGTGTAAACATAGCTGATCAGTGTATGACAATCTGCATAAGAAGAGAAATAGAAACATGCATAAATTAAATGGTGTTGATTACTGACCATTGATCGTGAGCTATGTTTCTCTTAGTTTGGTATGAAATGTTTCTTTTACTTGAAAAATGAAGACATGTCAGTCGAATAAGCTGGGAGGTTTTCGTTGCTTTTGATTGCCTTCATTACAAATTGAGAGTTGTCAACAGAATTCAGAACAAAAAAGGCACAGTCTTGCAATGCTGAGGATTCTGGAAAGTGTATTCTGAGTTGTAAACATTTCACTCTTCATCACAAAAGTCATTGACCAAAGATTATCTTCAGGGATTATCTTCAGATTCCTGTATTTTCCTCTAATTCTTACACAAGTGTTCTCCCCCAGCCACTCGGGTCATGAACCAGTAACAGTGCTGCTGGTCCAGTACTGGTGTCATCGTGCATGTGGGATGCTTAGGTGTAGCAGGACAGTTACTGCTTTCTGTGACTCGGTGCATTTGGCTGCAAGAATAGGGTGACTTTTATTGGGCCATTAGCTTGATGTCCAGTTCTGCAAGTATCCTATTGCTGCTCTTATGTCAGATCTAAAACATGGAATTGCTTTGCAAATATTAAGAGTGATATTTGGGGTAGGTAGTACGTCTTTGAACTGCAGCAGTACCAGTGGCATGGCAAAAGGTTTCATGGAAAGACTTTGAAGACCATGGGTAAGTAAATCTATCTAATTCTGTTCTCACAGTACCTAGGGATGTATCAGCTGGCACCACAGCATTGTATGTATCCAACTATACAAAAAAAAAAAATCCCCAAACCTTGCAGCCTCAGGGTAAGAGAAAATGCTTCTTGAACACAGATGGAGCCTAATGAATTAAGAGACTGTGGTGGTCAGAGTGGCTATAGAGCTTGTCATCCCCTGGTGTAACTAAAGGTCAGCAATATGGTCTGACAAGGTGAGTTTTAAGGATGGGTATGGAGAAGATGAAAGGCAGCTTTTTTGAACTTATCAAAAATATCTTTCCAAAGCTAAAAGGTGACGTGGGAAAGAATGAAACACAAGGTGCTTTGGTGATGAATTTTCAAATACATGGAAGGTTCAGCTGGACTTCTTGTTACTGAGTAAGAGATGATACATTAAGAGATATCCTTTCAAAGAGCTTTGAAAATAGAGAGCAGTGACATATGTTGGACGTGATAGGAAAGGGTAAGAAAATGGAGGTATGAACGGACGGTAATGATCTAGTTAAAGCAAAAGGTTTGGGTAATGCTCAGCATTGTGAAGTCGCTGTTCTGTTTCTGAAAGCATGAGTGAAAGATGTCAAATTAATACAAACTCAAGCAGATGAGAACTTGGGATGATTAGCTGTGTCAGTGGATAGGAAGGGCTGTGTCTTGGAGGTATAATTAAGGAAAAAATTGGCAGAATGCCAGCCAGCATAGCTCCTCACTCTCACCCCTTTTAGAATCAAGTGGCAAGAGAAGTAATGGTGGTCAGTATTGCAATATTATTTTTGTACCATATAAGCTGTTGTAATTCAGGATCCTTCATATAATGGCAGGAAATCAAAGTCACTGAGGACTTTGAGGGAGAAGTTTACTTGTAGTGTGCTTCTCAGAGAAGCTGAAGATTAAGGCTTACATCTTTGTTCCTTATTCAACACTCTGTCCAGAAATTCCAGTATACATCTGGAAGAGGTCTTCTGTCTTCCCTTAGGGTGCAAATACATGAAGTGGTGAAAAGGGGAAACCTATCCTTAACAAAGTTTTGAAATCAGCTTCCCAAATGTGTCCAGCTGATTCTAGTTGGCAGTACTTGGAAGAAAAATCTGCATTGTAGCCACAGTACTTGAGCTGACAAAGAGTGAAATAGAAGTTTGAACAAGAAGCGATGAATCTATTAGGAAGATTTTGGAGAATAAACAAAATTTATTCCAGTCTTGAGCTCTTGTGCATGTTTTTTTTCAAGAGAAAAGGGTATGCAGGATAGAGTCCCTTCTCTAAAGTGAGAGACGTAGGGAACTTCCAAGCACCCAGACTCAATTTCGTGTACAAGCATTACAGTATACTGGGCTGAGGTCTGAGATCCCCTTACCCTATGTGCTACCATGGCCTCTTTCTGTGCATAGGTTTCCGAGGCAAGGAAATCCAGATCCCTTGATCTGGATTACGGTCTGTAATTACTCCAACCAAAACTGGATCATTAGGGGACTACAGTCTTGGGACAAGTCATGTAGTCAACTGAGAGATCATTTCAGATTTAGTTCATGAAGGTCGAAGTGTAAGTCATTTGGAAAATGAGGGTGAAAGAAAAAAGTACATTTTAACACTACCACTGCAAATAATATGTTATAGAGAATAGAAAACCTGGGTAATTATTGCATGCAGATCACAGCAGTATCATCAGCCTTCAAAAAGCAGTCTGGTGGATGATTTAATTGAACTGACTTAGAAAATTATTTACCTTAGGCAATATCTATGAATGTTTTAGATAACCATGTGTAATGATTCAATGAACTCATTGGGTACTAGAGCATGTTTCGTGGGAGAAGGAGAGAGAGAGAGAAATGTGATTTTATGTTGGGCAACATTAGTCAGGTCCCATTTATTCTGCAGGAAGGAGAAACACATGTCTGGAATAAGTTGTGATGAGCAGCAAATCTTGGTAGTTCTAGGCACTCATATGCTAACTTAGGTGAAATGGAGGTCATTGGTCCATGTCAGTAAAACTTGTTTCTTTGTTTTTAGCTACTGTTTTTAACACATGCAAAACTCCTTTCTCCCTCCTTAGGAAAAAAAAAAAAAAAGCTTCACAGCGCCTTTGGAACATGAAAGAAGCAAAGCACTTACTGGTAGTTGGGACCATATCGGAGCATTTTTGTGAAAACCGATCTCTATCAATTTTGTGAGTGCAGAGTCAGAATTGTCAAGTGGGAATCCAGACTTGTGAGTTAATTTGATGTGGGACCTTGACTTCCATTTGTGCTTTATTTGAAGAATCTGTGCTACCAAAGGAGGATGAGGAGCTATCCATTTTTCTCTAGCTCCAACTTTCACAATATTTTAGGTACCTTGTGCCTAAATAGTGTTAACAAAGTTGTGTGTATTAACACTGAAAAATCATGAAATGCAGAGAAAGAATCTCCTTACTTTGTGTTTCCTGTCTACATAAACTGAGGAAGGGATAGCATGCTCAAAGAACTGTACATTAATTTGCTCAATTCTTGAAACAGGTGAAAATGATTTTTATTTCCTCTTAAAGATAAAAATGTCTGGTCTTAAGGTAAAGCTAAAAATAAACTAGATTAAAATATTTGTAATTTTCTACACGGCTTTTTGGGGGAAATTGATGAGGAGATCTGACTGAAACATAGCAGTCCTTTTGTCCCCCTAGATTTTTGAAATCTCAGATTGTAAAAAGATTTTAGGTGAATGTTATTTACTGTTAGAGTAGAAATTGAATGGAAGACAGATCTCGTATAGGTTTATGTTTTTGTTCAGTCCTAGAAAATGGCAGAACATCTTTCTGGAAATAGTGATAGAAGAGTCTCAGAGGAAATGAACCATAGAGGTAAAAGTAACTTAAGGTTATTTATGTTTTTGCCTCCATGTCTTTCTGTCAGCAGTTGCTGTTTTCGGGAGGACTCCTGCTTGCTTCTGGTTGAAAGACAGAGCCTGGTTCTCAGCCAGTTTTGGAGTTCTGTCTTCCACCAGCTGAGAGTTTGGCCCCAGGTTTTTGACAGACAACAGCACCGTAAAGCATCTGATCTGCTGCTCCCTTCCTCTGTTTTCCTTTATTGACATGAATTGTGGAAAGTTTTGGTTTGTACATGAGTAACAACTAGTACATGCAGGAAAGTAATGTTTTGCTTAGGTTTGCTTCCCATAACCATTTATAAGGTGCCATTTGTGTCTATCTATCTCATGGATAACAGAAAAATACAAATACTCTGTTCAAATCATCCCATGTAACCTTAAGAAAATAGACTAAAAATCAGTTGAATAACTGTAGATCATCAAGCAATACTATAACAAAGCCAAGATGTACTTGAATATGATGATATTGTGAAATCTTACTGTATGAGTAATGTTTCAAGCATCTAGTTATGATATTTTCTAGTATTAGCTTGCCTGTGGAGTTCCTTGCTTGGGCTGCATTCCCTGTATTTTTTTATTGACTCTCTGTGTGCTTGTTTCTCACTCTTCTCATAAGGTTACATCAGAAATTGCTGTAACTCAAGTGCCAGGATACAGTTCTCTGCATCATTCAGAAATTAGAAAGGTGAATTTTGATTTAGCAATAGATGTTGGCAAAGCTGTGTCTTGTAATAAAATTTCTGGATTTTTTATTATTTATATAAACTTCTCTTACTTTAATAGCGAATATGTTCTGCTTAGAAAAAATCATTGGGCTTTAATTATATTTGAGGTGGTTTATGTGGTTACTTTATGTTCTCATGAAGCAAGATGGACAAACCTCTTTTTGAGGGCATCTGTATTTTTTAGCTCGTTAATGTTACCAGGATATAGACATGGTGATAGTGTACAGCCAGGACCACATCAGAATATGTCATCCCAGTTTTACTGTTGATGCTTGTGCTGTGGTCGCTGGAATGACCTTTGAGATGAAATAGCAGGAAAGAGTAGTGCCACAGAGAAGGCGTCTGTGGAAGTTATGAGTATGTGTAGAGGCAGGATCCTTCTCAAGCCAAGCTGGGTCTCTCTGCACTTCTCCTCTGTAGGACTGCAGTTTTGTTTTGATTGTTTTTTGTTGTTGTGGTTGCTTGTTTGTTCCCCCACCTTTGATAATGATGCTGTGTTCTGGTGGGTTTGATTGGAGAAGAATCAGGATTGTGTTCATAAGAAGTTCACTGAAGCTGTTGAAACCATGCGTTTTAGTGAAGAAGAGAGAAATATAACCTTTGACAAATCCAAAGGAAGGACTTTTCTCCTATTTCTTTTTGAGTTTCTGGTGGTGTTCCCCCTTCAGTCCCCCTGCCTCCCCAGTCACCAAAGTGAGTAAATAGAAGTAAAACCGTCAAACTGCCAGACACATAGGATAGTTTCAAGATTAGTACCTGAAGGGATTGTTTCTTAATCACCAAGACCAAATGTTGGTCAAATGTTGGTCCTTCAACATTAGAGGTTTTAAATACAGGCTATTGATTTCAGCTATGCTACAGTTATTTTTAAGCCATTTTCCATTTCTTTCATTAACTTCATAACTACTGAAGTTTTTAGGAGTAACAAAGTAAATCATGCTGATTACAGGCTTCCATTAAGCAGAAATTGTAATTTTCTGCACTAGAATTGCATGTTTTTTTTGTTTTAAAATAATTAGATGTATATAGTGAGTCAGATTAACATTTGTAATTAAAACCACTGAGTAATATAATAGAAGAAATTCTTGAAGCAAAATAATTTCCAGACTTCCATAACTATCTTCAGAAGAAAATTCACATATATATAT
>JMFS01106575.1:0-32383 GCA_000699545.1 Podiceps cristatus
CCTCACCCCACCACCCCCCAGCCTTTAATCAGCCTTTAATTTAATATTTTAATGTTTTTAAATATCTTTTGTTATTAGAGACTATCTGCCAGTACACACTTACCTGGATTTTCAGGACATTTCTGTGTTTGGGCCCTACAACAAAGATACAAAAAATTAAATTCTTTTCATTTACAATTCTTAGATGTTTGAAGCATACTAAAATCTATTGCGAATAAAAGTAATGGTTAGCTTTAACAGTAGAATAAAGTTTATATAGATGAGTTTAACTCTGCTCAATATGCCAAAACCACACTATTTCACATTTCACAATACAGGGCCCTAATGTAAGCTAAACTTTCTTGGAAAAAAATCAAATCAGTTAGGATGAGTGTTTAGAAACAAGAGGACTCTACCAGGGACCCCAGTTCTGAAAATAGAAACTTTCTTTACTAATTCCATTCAAGCTGCTAAAAGTCAAGTTCATAAACATTTGTAGGGTTAATAAATATTTTTATGGTTTTCAATGCTAGTTTTGAACTCCAGTTAATGCAAAGGTGTAAATTCATGTTATCAGATGAGGGAAAACCATATTATGTAGACGAGACTTAGATTTTTGTTGTATATGAATATGTCATATTTTTGTCATGGAATGTTCCTGCGATTTTTCCTCTTTTTATATTGTAAGAATATGATATTCAACAGTAAGTCATAAAGTATTCAAAAGTGTATGCATAGGTCTGTGAAATGAATTAATGATGATTTATTAATGCAAAAATATGTGCCTAGGCTTTATAGCATTCCTAAAGATTCATTTATTCAGGTGGAAAATTGTATGAAATGTATGTTACTTGGTTCCAGACGTGGCGGAAGTGTCTAGGGTGTTCATGGGCTCAGGCTTTGCTATTCTTAATAGATGACATTAAAAAACAGAGGTTGATTTTGTATAATTTCCAAGCTGTCCCTCTGACTCATGTATTATAGATCAAATGGAAAACAGTCCAGAAAAGATATATCTGAAAGCTTTGAAAAAGAAAGCTGAATTTTTTTGCTTACCATTTTGGAAAGAAAGATAGCCTCCCTTCATTTCTGTTTATTTCTTGACTTAATTTACTTACAATTCTATTTAAAAGAAACACAAAAATAGTTTAAAAAAACATCCTTGAAACTTGTCAGTCATCTTCTTAGCTCTCCATCAATGTTTACCAACTTAAATCTGGTAATTCAGAATTATTATTTACTATGTGGTAAGAATATTGAATTTATCATCTTACTGCAAAGTTGCACTATAGCATATCCAATTGAAAACTAGACTTTTTTTTTTTTTTTACATAGATAAAATCACATATCTTGGATTAAGTTTAAAAATAAACAGTAAACCCAGCAAGCCTTAGAAACTTTGGGTGTGGTAGACCTCACACACTAGCACACTACTTTAAATAATAGCGATTACATTTGTATTAGTTTGCATAGAAAAAGCAGATAATGCTTCAGGAAACAGCTTCTACCAAGCCTATGGTTGCAAAAGTAGGTATTAAATGTACCCTATGTTTACTCTGTATTCTTATTGCCTCCCTCACTCTGCAACCAAAACACCTAATCCAGAATCCCCCCCAGTAAAGAAGATGAAAAGGTTGATTTAGTTCCAGGGCAGGACAAGAATATTCATGGTACATATGAAGACTATAGCTTTATGTCTAGAGAGATTTTTCCAAGTGCAGCACTAGGATGAGTAACAACCCATGACGTGCAGTCTTGAGTAACATTTTGGTCAGAAGCATTCATTTATGCTGCTAATATTGCTGGCATCCGTAGTCAGCGCAGACATCTGGGACTTTTTATATTGACTGACTCCTAAGAACAACTCTGAGATTCACAGAATTAATTCCACTGAGAGTAACAGAACTCTGCTCTGCTAGTACTGAAGTTTGTCTCTATCATTGTTTTGTATCACATGAAGTTTTTCTTTCAGAGAAAGCCTATGATGACTCCTGGTCTGATTCTTAATGCTCATTATTTCTTTTGGAGGAAAGTCCCACCAAGAAAGTCCCGTGACAACCAAAGCAAATTGGTTACATACATCTGGTTAAAAATATCCCATTTTACTTCTAGCTTATATTATTTAGGTCTATCAGAGACAGTAATTGTGGAAATAAAAGGAGTGGGAAAAAAAAAATCAGGAACTCAACATGTCTGTTTATCTCAGATTCTGAATTCTGTAAAATTGTAACTTCATTTTTTGTTAGTGCAGAATTCTTTTCTCTACATCTTAGATCTGGTCAATCAAACTTTGTATCAGTATTGTAAAATCTTTGTTTATAGACAGGCAGTTACCACTCTGGTTTCTTTTTTTTTTTATCTTTCATGTCTTTTTCTGCTACTCAGCAATAATAATCCCCCAGTTTTTTTCCATATGACCTCATTTGTGCATGTCTTTCATGTCTAACTGCTTTTCTGGGCTGGAACTTGAGGAAGACAAGCTTTCAAGCAATCTAATATTTAAAAAGCCAACAAAAACATACTATTTTTTATTTAATCCTGAACCATGTTGAAAATGTTTCTCTTATATTGAATACCCCTTCTCTTGCCCTTGCTATTTTCCTAACACTTACTTTACTGTAATTCAAATTAAAGGATAAATTCAAAGTGTAGGGTTGCTCTGTTTTATTATGGAAAATGCTACCGGGACAGATCAGGCTGCCAGCAAGTATTGAAGAACAAGCTACTTCAGGTCAGTATGATCATGCTGCCTGAAAAGGACAAAGATGGATAATTTGAAGTTAAGGATACGTATGTACTCAAGAATCTGAGTATGAAAATAAAAAGGCAGAGGAAGACTATTTTTTGGTTTTTCTTTTTTAAGACAGTACTTTGCTATTTTCTGATTTGAAGCAAATATTGTCATACTTGCCCCTTTTGAAATAAGCACATGCACAGATTTTAATAATTTAAGAAGGATTATAGCTGTCTAAATCTGACATTGCTACCCAAGCAAATGTATAAAGCAAGAAAAATGCCAAGTTACAGAATTAGGACTCCTCTTGCTCTTTTTCTTTCCCATGTAATCAACACTCCTCTGCACAAGAAACTTCCTCCTGTTGCAGGTGATAAGGAGGTTGCTGTGTGAATAATAAATTCCATGTGAAACATCAGGAAATGTTCTGGGGCGAACAGTTCACTCCATATACCAGTGCTTTGTCTGAGAAGTGGATTACGGAACTTGTGTATGGCTTATTCTCTGTTGAAGAGGTAGAGGAAGGAACTTTCATAATATTGTGTTTATTTTCAGCTAAAAAAGTAAAATGAAGATCACTGGATTTAGAGCTAATAGTTCTTTCAGTTCACACTTCCATGGGTATGAATGAGACATGAGTGTTTGGAAGCTTTCTGGATGAAACCTGGTCTGTTTGCTCTGAGCATTTACACCAACTGCTTTTTGAGGAAAAACTGAAAGGAACAAGTTGCTTATCTTCTTTTGCTGCCAAAAAATTAATCATTTGCTGCTTAAAATAGTGTCTAATCTTTACTTCAAGTTTCATTGAAATGCTTCAAACCAATGGCTCATCGAAGCTATTAGAAGAAAGCGAAGTTTAGAATGGTAAGACTTTACAAGCAACATTATTACAGAAGATGGGTGCACTGAGCAGCTGAGTCTGTAGCCATGTGAGGAAGGAAGTACCAAAACCACACTGCTTTCTGAGCTGTGGGAGTGGATGATAGGAGAGGATAAGGCAACAGCACTTGCAGAAAATGTTACTCAGACTTCTCTTTCTACCTCCTCCACCAGACGCTTAACTTAAAACTGGCAGGAAGTCGAAAGTAAAAAAAAAAAAAAAAAAAAAAAGACACAGCACACAAGCAACCCCCAAAGCAGTACTCCAAAACTGGCTTTTGTTCGCTTAACTGCAGATATTCTTGTCATGAAAAAAATCCATTCCACCTGTTTTGGGATAAAGGACTTGAGATGGGTGAGAGAGATGGAAGGCAAAGTCCTCTAGGACCAGGAAGTTGCCTAGTTGCATATTGAACACTGTCAAGAGCATAGCTTGTGATGAAGTCTTTGTTTTGGCTTTTGAGAAAAGTCTGTTGGGCTGATTCAATACTATTATGTTGGCTTCAAAACTGACTATCAGTTATGTTTTAAACCTTTAGCATCTCATCTGAGAGAGCATGTGTGCACACACGTTCACTTCTGCCATGTTTTTAAAAGAGAAGGGCACCATAGATCTCTTACTTTTTAGGTTTGCACTTTGACTCTCCTGAAAGTAGAACAACTTTCAGACTGTGACATGTTTGTAGGCTCTGAATATGTCCTATTCAGAACCCAGCACACTTACCATGCTTGAACTGGCAGATGCAATTTTGTACTTCAGTGCAATGATGCTCTTTTCATTACTGGAAATTTTCACAAGTGCTATGGGATATGCCATAAGCCTTCTGACCAAGGCTGAAAATCTCAAATCTCAGGTTTGGCAGCAGCCTGCCACTGAGGATAGCCAAAGGGATCAATAGCCTGCAATAGTACCTTGACTTACTGAAAACCTGGAAATGTTTTCAGTCAGGATAGTAAACAATAAGAGTGGCAAAGACTAACTTCAGTGTTTAGATCATGGTTCATGTATCGACCTACACCAACATTATTTTGAATGAGATCTTTGCTTTTTCTTCTTTTTTAATTCTGACCATGTTAAGTAATGCACATTATATTGAATGCGCTTTAAAATATTTCACAAGACTAACATTTGTTATTCCCAAGTGTAAACCTTTATGAGCTTCTGTGACTGCCAATAGTGATAACGACCACTAAGACTTGATGTGTCCCTTAAGCTGTATATTGGCCTTTTGTTTCATTAGATTTATTATCAAAATATTAATTACACCCTCATAATTAGGTCTGAGTTTTATTTAGCACTTAAGACAGACATTCAATGTCTACTCTGTGTAAAATATACCAAATCCCTTCCCTGTTTCACCAATGTACCACTTACTCTCTCAGGATGCAGTGTGTTGTGAAGCTTCAGCTGTGTATGTTAACCTAGCGTTATTAATACTACCTTAAATGGTTCTTTCTTAAGATATAGAAAGTATAAGAGTAATATGAATGAGCTCAACAATAAAAATAACGCTACAGTTTTTAAGAGTTTTTCATATTGTTACAAAAATGCCAAGTGTTAAGCATAGTGTATGTTTGAAGAAAACAGGTTGAAACTGAGCTAAGCTATTAATAACTGAACAAATTGTTAGGTCAACTGTGGTGCTGTCTCTTACTTAGGATAACAGCTACATTCATGATAACCCAATCTCTAAAGCTGATGGTCAAGCCACAATCATTTATTTTAATTTCTTGGTGGGAAAACAGAGAAAATGTATGTGTTAGGTGTTCCTACCAATAGATTATTTGGGCCAAAATGTTGCTGCTCCTTAAAGATCTATGGCAATGTGATAACTTTGGAATAATGGCTGAATGTCTCCTGGGGCATAGATTTCCACTAAATCTGTGCACAAGTGAAGCAGGGAAAATCTCATGGTTTGGAGACTGGGTTCCACCACAAGTAATCATGCAGTGTCAGGTCTTCAAAGGTTGTTCATCAGTGCCATAGCAGATCTACATAGGTCACTGGAACAGATAGACATATTCATCGAATGGGAACTATACTTAAGAAGCTATACTTAACTATTCTTAAGATATGGTTAGTATTCTTCAAAGTAAATTTTTACCAAGTGATTTAAAGCTGATACTCTGTACCTTCAAATAGAAATGTATATATTCACGTACAAAAACCGTGTGGTGGCATTTTCTACTTAGCTTGAAGTAATAGCAACATAAGTGCAAGAGATCTCAGGGTTCTAAAGGGTGACCGCATCATCAATGTAAATAGTCTGAATGAGAGTAAAAAATTCATATTTATCAGAGAAGCCCCAAATGGAACAATAGTTTCAAATTTGCAGGTCTATTTAAAGGCCTAGATACTGCAAAGAAAGGAGAGCATGTTGGTATCTAGTCATCTAATGCTCTGTTTGGCACAGCTTCACCATAACTCATTTTGGTTTTGGTCCTCAAATACTCCATGACAAAGTTGATCTTCAGTCTTCACTTTCCATCCTCCACAAGATATAATGCCCCAATAGACATAGAATCATAGAATCATAGAATGGTTTAGGCTGGAAGGGACCATGAAGGTCATCATGTCCAACCCCCATACAGTAGAAGGGGCACTTTCAACTAGACCAGGTCACTCAGAGCCCCATCCAACCTGACCTTGAACGTTTCCAGGGATGGGGCATCTACCACCTCTCCGGGAAACCTGTTCCAGTGTTTTACCAGTGTTTTCCTAATATCTTGTCTGAATTTCTCCTCTTTTAGTTTACAACCATTACCCCTTGTCCTATTGCTACAGGCCCTGCTAAAAAGTTTTTCCCCATCTTTCTTATAAGCCCCCTTTAGGTGTTGAAAAGCCGCACTATCGGAGTCTTCTCTTCTCCAAGCTGTACAAACACAGTTCTCTCAACCTCTCTTCAAAGGGGAGGTGTTCCAGGCCTTTGATCATTTTTGTGGCCCTAAATGTGGGATAGATTTCCTTAGCCATGCCAGTGAAGATCACCTTGTGTACAAGAACCTCAGTATCTCTTGCAGGCATACAAGAAAGTCAGTTTGTGACCACAGACATGAAGGGGAAGTCATACCAAGGTGAACGGACCATGGAGTTGGTCTGATCAAGAAATCTATGTGTGACCTATGCATATGCAGGTGCAGTGAATCCTGTGCAGACTTATTGTCCATTAACCCTTTTGCCTGCAAAAGGGTTGCCAGAATAAAACTTGCAGGACTGTCTGGATGCCTTAGCCACTTTCATATGGTGACCTTATATATGGGTTTGGTTTTTTTTTAGCAGTTTTCAATAAAGAGAAATGGAGAGTTTTAAAGATTTGTGAAGTCTTTTTGTTTTCAAAATAGTGTTTGAATCCTATTCTGGTATTTCAAAATAAGCCAAAAGAAGATTCATGAAGGCATGCCCCTGTAACATGGCTGGTAGAGATTAACTTTCAAAATAATAATTACGTTAATAATTACAGAAGATTGAGGGTTGGGGATTATTACTTTCAGGAGATGGCCTATCATACTTTGTAATGATAACTGCTACCTACTTAGACACTTAAAAATTCTTGTAAAAGTCACTGAATCGTCCCCTAGTAATGGCACAATTATATTCAAAACTTGATCAGTAGATTTGCTCAAACGTATATATTTAGTAAAACCACATACCCAGCTCAGGAGGTCTGTATGGATGTAGGCTGTGGTTTGTGTTGTTGCAAGTGCTGGGTTCTGTTCTTTGTACATATAGGTCAGCATAACCCTGCTGAAGTTACTGGAGAACACTCTCTCTTGTATATGTACTTTTTATTCATGCCACTGGCCAATGCTGTAAGTGGGATGCTTGCTATTCATATTAAGCATTTTTACAGAATATGCTCAGATTTTAGCACTGTTGTTAAGTATCAGGTACTATAACTACAATGTTCTAATGTCTGTTTATTTCAGCTTGTCGAAGAACTCTTTATAGTAGGTGAGTTTTGCTTTATGACATAAAAGTAAGGTGTGAATGTGTTCCAGCAGAAGTCAACAGCAAGCACTTTCCATTTTGGTGAGAGCATGAAGATTCTGAAGTAATGAAATTAATGTTTAAAAAAAAAAAAAAAAAAAGACAGGTTCTTCTACCCATGAGTTTTATTCTGTTGGTATTTTGGGGTTTTTTAAATGGCAGCCAGTTCTCTTTCCTATTAAAGCTCTAAATTCTTGTTTTAAACATGGAGGACCTCACATCACACCAACCTTTTTCCATGTATAGTCACAATATTCTAGTGAATTGTTTCCTGGTTTGTAAGTATGGAGAAGGCTGTAAACAAGAGCATTAGTTCTGGAACGTTCATTCAAGTTTATTTATTCAGTTCCTCAAGTTGTGCACTAAACTTCACTCTTAAAGCTCTTGATTTCAAGTTCTCTTCTTGTTGAGAAACCCAAAAGGCTGTTCACTTTCTGCTAGAGTTTTACAAGGTAAGTGCACTGTGAAAATTGAATTGTCAAAACATTTTTGAGATATCAATACGTTAGACGAGGAGATAGGACCAATTCCGCATTGTTAGATTTCATTTTAACTATTCATCTATGACATTAATACCTCTTGTATATGTGTGTTTATTAGACCTTCCACTGACGCCTTTTGACTAACGAATTTGAAAGGAAATCACCAAAAGTTCTCAAAATTAGAAATTCAAACAAGGGAGAACACAATGCCATTTTGGCAAAGGACTGTTAAGGAAGGACAAATTATTAGAGAAATACAAGCAATGTGTTTTACAGTATGGTAAGATGAGTTTTTCACAGACACTCTGGTGTAACTCTGGTCCCTCAGTCTCAGTAACCAGAGTTAAATGTTGCTTTTAATTGTCAGTAAATTCAAAAATGCTGAGAAATCAGGGCTTTTTTTTTTTTTTTTTAATATCATCTGGGCCCCTTTACTGAGACATCATACACCACTAATCCCTGTTATCAGGAAACCTATTGTGTGAAAAGAACAAACATGTCGTGTCTGAGTTCAAGTCCTTCCATATCTGATCCAAACTGAGGTATCGTCCTGCCCTCAGCTCTAGCCACCAGATTATCCATGAGCTCATAAGTGTGACAGACCACAAAAGTCTTTCAAAATTTTTCAGTATTCTTAGCTTCACCAAAACATCTTACACAAGCTCTGATGCATCCGAAAATTTGAAGCAGACTGTATCTCTTGTGGCAAAATCTAGATATGCATAGAGGGAGAGAGTCTGGAACTAGGAAATGAGCAACAAAGAAGCAGCCATGTTGGAAGAACTTGAGTTCCTTTCTTTATCTCCTTACTTTGTTTAGAAGACTATGAAGAGCTCTATGTGGCTTATGGTTAGGAATCTCCTAACTTCCAGCCTAAATCTGTACCAGAGAACTGATACCAAAATAAAATCCTTCCTTTTTTACCACAAAATATTAGAAGCAGCTAATTTCTCTGTTACTCAGCATTGACTTAATGAGATTGACTTAATAAGCTATTCAGATAAATTCGTAACTTTTTCAGGGCCTGATACACAGGAGCTAAGGAAAGCTATTTAACATTGAATCAAATGTTTCAGACTGATTTATATTTAATGCCTACTTAAAGGGAAAAAAAAAAAAAAAAAAGATGAAAATTGCTTGAACCTTGCAAATGTTGTGCACATACCTGACATTTTTTTTTCCTTTGAGTTAAAGTCAACAGCTAAGCAGTGAATAGTTAGATCTTCAAACGTAATACTTGCACAAAATTTAACTTTTCTGTGGCTGCTGTCAGTCAAAGAATGTATGGATGAGTTCTTTTGAACACACACACCCCCCTCCCCCAATATTTTCTATGAGTTTTCACTGCAGACCGGCTAAGATAATTTTTAATGTTAAATTGATTTGGCTTTACTTACGGCACTCTGAGTTTGGGAAATTTCTGAATATCATTTTCAGACATGTTCTGAAAAGGAAACACAGGGTATGTATCACAAAATTGTCCATGGGACCCCCTGTGACTTACAGAAGTTTGCATATTCAAAAATGTGGCATGAAGTTCCAACTGATAGGAATGTAAAGTGCAGAGACAAGAAATGCAAGATAACAGCCTGCCCATCCCACGGATTGTTAAGAGAAGTGAACCGTTTTCATAAAAAATCTTCTCTATATTTTTTCTGGTTTGCTGAATGGTAGGTTTTACTTCATGTTGCTGCCAGTTGTATTAAACTAGCTAGGAGGTTAATAAATGTCATCTGTATTTGTTTACATGCAAAGGACTTCAACAAAATAATCACATCTTACTTCAAAGAGAAGTATTTCTGTAGTTAGAATGTTTTAAGGATAGCTTGTTAAAAAGTCCTATAAGGAGAAGTAAAATCTTAAACCAGCTCTTACCAGATAAGAGTTGTGTAGATCTGCTTATTTACCAGCAGATAAGCCATTCTTCCAGGATTTATTTCAAATTAATGGGACTCTGTGCCAAGTTAAAGTTAAGTCATTTGCTCTTCTGATTTTGGGTTCTAATCCAGTTCTTTATTGGTGTTATATTGTCACATTGACTTACAGGCAAGGTTAAAATCCATCCCTGCTCCGCTTCTCAAAAGAACTGGAAATAAAACCCTCTTCTGCAACAGCTTTCTCCCTAGAGATTGTCACAGATACTTAAGCTAAAGCAGGTGAACAGCCAGTAAAACAAAAAATTCAGGAACTACTTTTAAGTCTCTTTATTTTCCCTCTTTTCATTCTGTTGCTTTCTTGATATTGCTGTTCATTGTACATTGCCATCACCTAGCATACAGTAAAACATATCCTTTATGTATTTATTATTAAAGAGGTCTTGAGATACTACGCTTCATTCTTTGGCAGTGTCAAAGAATTAATGGAGAGCTACATCCTGGTAACATCCTGCTCACAGGTGTGAGCTCAACAGCACATGCATGGTCTGCTTGAAATCATCATCAGTGGCATTCTTCCTGGGAATTTTGGAGTTATGCTTCTCACAGTAAATCCAAAAAGACAGAATATTTCAAATGCTTTTTTAAACACTTGTAGTTTTAAGGCAATTTGTAATGAACTCCCTTTTGTAAAGGGCTGTTCCTGATAGGGAAGACAATCTTCTACCATAGATTCTGATTTTATGCTATTTTGCTTCACATCTTTTTAGTATAGCTCAAAAATATGGTATGTAAGTGACTTCAGAAGCTAGAATTCCTTCATGTCTACATAGTGAAATCAGGCAAAGTTGTGCATGATTGCGAAGTTTCAGGGTAAAACTGTGAATTTTAAAATAGAGCATCATTTACTGGAGTTTTGTGCTAAGAACCTTATCTGTTACATCAAGGTATATGTAAAATATGGAAGGGACCTTTTAAGATCATCTAGTGCAGGGACATCTTCAACCAGATCAGGTTGCTCAGAGCCCCGGCCAGCCTGGCCTTGAGTGTTTCTAGGGATGGGGCATCTACCACCTCTCTGGGCAACCTGTGCCAGTGCTCCACCACCCTCAGTGTAAAAAATTTCTTCCTTATATCTGGTCTAAATCTCCCCTCTTTCAGTTTAAAACCATTACCCTTTGTCCTATTGCAACAGGCCCTGCTAAAAAGTCTGTCCCCATCTTTCTTATAAGCCCCCTTAAAGTACTGAAAGGCTGCGATAAGGTCTCCATGTTCTAAAGGAGATGTAGTTGGAAAACTGCTGGGACTTAAGAGCAGCCTTGGCAGCCAAAAATCTTTCTATAGCAATTACATTGCAAATCACTCCTGACCTGAGCTGAGATGTGCCAAGTCTTGAGAGCTTTACAGATGCTCCTGCAGAGACAGTCAGCCCCTCTCTTCTTCCCTCATGTATAATTCCAAGTTTAGGACAGATTAGTGCATTATGAAAACTTTTGAGATACTGTTTCGTTTAGTTAATCACAAGCTTTGCAAACTGTCTTTGGAACATGGACAGTAGTCTGGTTCTTTCTGACTGTCTTACTGCCAACAATAAGAAATTTCTAATTCACATTGGTTCACAACGCTATCAATGATTTTCAGGACAGAACAAATAGTGTTTTCCAGCACTATTTTGCCACTGGGAGTACTCACAGGACTAAAACACACACAAAAAATATATGCCCCTTATGGAAATATTCTGTAGGATTTACTGAAGAATCGTAATTTTATTCATTCTACAGCTTAACTGGACTTCCCTTGTGGTAGCCAGTAGATACAGAAATGTGACTTTGAAACTAGGATGTTATTCTGATGAAGAAGACAGAAATTTTTTTACAGTCAGGTTTACCATATAGATCTGACAATAGATACAAAACCTGCATTCAATCTTAACAGTTTCTTCTGTGCAAATGTAATTTGGCAGTTTCCAGTAACTTAAAAAATGTAAAGGTATTTCTTGGAAAAAACATGATTTAAAGCCGCTGGGACTTTGCTTCTTAGTTTTGGCGCTCTTAAAGTTTGTTGATTTTGTGTATTGCTGCAGAAGATATCTAATGTTAGCTATAGAGGCATGAAATAGTGATGACAAGAAAAGGCCAGTCATTCTGACCAGGTCTGTGTCTTCTTTAGTAGGAAAGGACAATTAATAAATGTGAGTTTTCTGTAGTTAGTATTTGAAAACAAGCACTTCCTATAAAGGAAGAGATAAATTCAAGACAAGATTGTGGGTTTATAACGTCCCTGTCAGTTTAAAACATACTAAAACATATGCATATTAAACAACATGCTCGGGTTCCCAGCATTCCATAGTTAAAGCAAGATATCTGGCTGATTTTAGCAAAGGCATTTACTTTTCGTATTTATGTCTCAATAACCATCTGTGAGCCAAGTACTTTGCATCTGCCAATGTGAAGTAAGCAGTAACCAAAACAGTCACTTGATTGGAATTTTACAGGAAGGAATTTTACAACGCTACTTACCAAAAACCTTTGTCCATTTATGCTGTGCTTTCTCACGACTTTCTCACAGTCCTTATACTTTAACTGTGAATGAAAAGAAGATGATTATTGCACTCTCAATTATAACAATGGATTAAGACACAGGCATATGGCTAGCTTTGAGTAGACGCTTCAAGTTACTCTGTTGTATGCTAGAGCCTGTCTAAATGGCTCATTTTGTTCTATAAACACGGATTTTAAAGACAAAGCTTCTTCAGTGGACTTCAGGATTTTCATTCATTTGGGAACATTGAAAAACCACCTCAAAGTTGCCTGGCCCAAAGAAATACTTGGAAAATGGATAGTTGTGGTACTGACTGGGATAAACAGTTATGGAAAACAGAAAGGACAACAAAAGCCCTAGTATTTTGGAATAAGGAAGCCCTGATCCCAGTCGATAAATTCATTGTTACGATCAAAAAGCTTCCTCTTCTGGATGGAAATGTCACTTTTAATCCTGGAAATTATCTATAATATTTGGAAAGCTTTTCCACAATATTATGTTTTACAGTAGCATCTAGGACAAGGATGTGAATTGTAGAAGTTAATCATGAAAGCTCATGCTCCTACCAGGCAAAAATTTAACAGTACTTGGGGGGACTTAGAAAATAAACAAAACTGAAAACTAGCCATATTTAGCAAGACATGAATCTTAAATATTTCCAGTGGGTGTCTTAAGGGTTTTTTTATTTGAACAGTAATAACATAATGTTAGAACACCGCGTATACATTTGATCTGGCTAAAATGCATTTTTTTTCTGTTTCAAGTTGATCAAGTCCATACCAGAAGGAACTCAAAGAGCGGGCAGACAAAGTGACTTTTTGGAGCCTTCAAAACAGAAGAACAGCTCTGATCCTGCCTGAAACTTTAGTTAGTGAAAGATATGCAAACAAATGATCCTGTGCTGCTGGCATAATTCCCCTAAAGCGGAGAACATCTTATAGGAAGCATTATGTCCTTTCCTAGTTCTATTTTTTTCATTTGGAGTAATCTTGTTAACTTGGTGTTATATGAGAACAGATCCTGAAAACATCTGAACAGCTGAGAGAATATTTTTAGGAACCACCTTCAGTTACTCATATGCAGAAATGCATATAACTCTGCTAAATGTTTTAGGTTACAGATTAAGTCTTTTGTGCAGACTGAGGACTTACACCTGTAAATAATGTCTCTTTTATACAGTGAGTGCTGTCATGATGTTACCAGCACAAGTCTGTAGGCAGCAGCGAGCAACTGCTATACTTAATAGAACACATCAGTGTGATTGAGACCTGATCTTATTCCTAAAGTAATTGATAAAAAATACTATTAAAAATAACCCTTGAGATATTACACATATGAGTATCTTTGCTTTTTCTAAAAAAAAAAAAAAAAAAAATGAAGTCTTTAGAAACTATTTGAAGATTTGGTTCTTTATTGGTCCTTTCCTATTTTGAATGCACAGTTTAAATTAACATTGGCTTTAAGTTAACACACCTAGAATCATAAATTAGATGTTACTACTGTTAAGTATGAAGAATTCTTATTTGACACAAACTGAGGACTTTATTCATGCCAGTAATGCATTGTAGTATAGTTACATAAATTACTGATGTGTACGCTGGCTGAATTTTACTAATATGAAGGTGTAAGCTAACAACGAATTGCCAAAAATCTCACCACTGCCCTGTGTCATGACCAGTCACTTCAGGTGAGAGAAGATTTGAATGTGATTGTCCTTTGAAAATCATCTCACCATTATCTCAGTTTAGGAGGAAAAACAATTGCTTATCCCTCTTGGACTTGAATCCTGGACTTTGAGCATCTGGCTTCAAGCAAAATATATTAGTTGGATACAAATAAAGCATTCTTAAGATTTAACATTCGACCCTTTAATGATACGTGTGAGGGAAATTGTATGAGTTTATCTGGGAAGAAGATCTGGTCACTTAATGGCAGATGCCCAGAGCTGGCTGACTTGGACTGACGCTATTGACTTACATTGATTTCTTAGATGACTTCAAGCAGCTTTTGTCCTGATGCACCTCCCCAAAAGTGGAATGCCAAGATTATGTCTAACCTGGGGGTATCTGGATCAGTAGAGGGGAGGTACTCAAAGATTAATTTAACCGGGCCCATTCAGTTATGATAGAACTTACAGTTAATCCTTTTATCACTGTCAAGAATATCATTACCAGCTCTTTCAGGAAGCCATTTCCTTTCTTAGTCTCTAGGAAATGGTAATCCAAACCATTTGCTCCAGTGTTGTAATGTTTTTCATACTTGTCTGAAGATAGATGTTGATAATGATCTCATCTGTTTCATCTTCAATTCTTCATTTCACTTTCCTGTGCCACTAAGCCCTGCACCCTAAAATTAGAGGTTTGCAAGTAATTGGCATTTTCACTTCTCTGGAGATTTGATAGACATAGACTTTGTGTTTGATCTGCTTGTCTTTATTAGCTAGTTTTGCATTTGAGTATCAAACTTGCCTCAGCTCCCCGAAGAGAACTCCCACAGAGTTATAGGAGCCACTGAAACAGCTCACTTAAAAATTAACTAGCAATGCTCACATTCCTTGAAAATCTTCCCAAATCTTCCGATTGATCTGAATGTTAAATTCCAGGCTGACAGTTTTGGACTTTTGGAGGAACATATTCAGTTGCAATGGAGATGGAGCAGGCTCTGTCTCTGATGTGAGTTGAAAAACAAGCAACTTACAGAGAACACACAGAAATGAAATTTCAGTAAAGTTGACTCAGTTACACATTCCTGGGCAATTACAAAGGTGTCAACATTGCAGTGCAGAGGATATATATTGGCAGTGAATCCCTGTCTTGCCTTTCAAAGTATTTCTTCAGTGTGGAAACTCCTCTGCATTGTAAAATGAAATTTATAGAATCATCACAAGCAAAAAAGATGTCAAAAGAAACAGAAGTTCCTAGCTAGTCACACATCAGAAGTCACAGTGACAAGAAAGACGGGGTAGCTAGTAATCTTGAGCCATGAGTTTTGCCCAAGAAGCTTTAGAACAAGGAAGCAAAACCAAAAGGTAAAAAGGTTTTTCCAACTGAGCCTAAAAAAAAAATTACGAGTCCATGTAGTTCCTGGCCGGTGATTAGCAGAGACATTCAGAGGCTCATTTGTGAACACTGACCATTTGGGAAAAGAAAATCTCTTCTAAAAATCATTGAAGAAGACCTCAAAAACTTGTAAACCTCACCCATTAATGCCTTCTACAGCTGTTAATATATGTTATATCAACAATTGTTGTAGTAAAGCATATATTTTCTCTCAAAAGCTATGAGTTTCTCTTATACCCAATTTAAAACACGCTTTCAAGATTCTTTTATAGATTTCACTGGCCAGTTTAGCTCAGCTTCTTAATTGTCAGTGGTTTTGCTTTTAGTTTTGCAGCAAGCTTTACCCATTATAAAAATATGTAAATTTAGCACACACAGTGTTACAGTCGTTTGCTTCTCTATCATACAACAACGAAACACAGTTAAACTTACCATCCTAAAATATTCTGCTAAGTCATCTGGGTTCCATGTAACCACGTCTGAACGGTAGGGAATGTTTCGCGAATCCATTGTAAGTTTTCTTCTCTAGGCAGTTAGAGAAAGCTCATAGCAGTTCTGTCGACGAAACAGCCATATATTCCCTGCGTGTGACCTCCAGCGTGTCTGGTAATTCCTTGCCCAACACCCAGCTGCCTCTGTTTCAGAGCTGTTTTTTAAATTTAGAACTACGTTGTTAGGACATCTAGGAGAGATACTGCTTCCTCTAATACAAAATGGTCTCTTCTCAGAAAAGTTGTCAGCTAGTCAGCCTTACCACTTCCTTTGTCTGAATATAAATAAGTAAACAAGGAAGCACAGCAAAGTGTTGAAAATGTTTTGCCTGCTACATATAAGTAAGCTCTTACAGACCCTATTTGCTTGTAATTGCATACATAAACATTTGCATATTTACACACTCTGTACAGTATAAAAATATTGGCATATTATCTGCATAGACTTGCTTACTGCTTCTGTGCAAGTCTAGCCCAGGCAAGCCCCACTCCAAAGAAGAAAATGTTCACTTAAGAGAAACTTCTTCAACTTACCTCACCACCCGAAATGTCACATTATCTTTCTTTGATTTCTACAACAATAGAAGGTTATTGTTGGAGTTCTACATAAGGAGGTATGCGTGAATTAGGGATGGAATTATAGTCAGCATTCCTTCAAACAGGAATCTCTCAGTGAAATTAAAAAATGGACAAGCTTAGATGAAATATTACTACATTGTCATTGTTTCAGTGCTCCATTTTTCAGCTACCTCTAATGAGGATTTTTGTATCTGAAAAAGAATCCACAGAAGCATAATATTACCCCAGGGACATGACAGACTGCATCTGTCAGGTGTAGCCAGCTCAGGAACCATCCTGGCAGTAGGTCCCTTTGGTGAGACGGCCAGTCTCGCCAAATGTCAATGTGCCTGTTTTTTTTAAAAAGTCAGTATGTCCATTCTCCCTTTTCTTGACGTGGAGCTTCCTCCCAAAGCTGTGCTGGTATGAGCGCTTGGGGTCACTGCTCACATCTGCTCCAGAAGGCTGCACAAAAGGTGGCATTTTGTGAGCTTCCTATATTAGTAAGAATAGACACATAGTTCTGAAGCACTGGAAAGGAAAGTTTCTCTTCTTTCTAATGAAATGCATCACTCTCACTAGTTCTAGTCACTGAAGACCTTCTAACTTGTAATTTGCAAATGCATCGCATATGAATGTATGTATTTGAGATCATATCTAGGTCTATAGTATTATATGTAAGAGCTTTCCTTTTGAAATGCACAGTCTGATTTAAAGTAGCTTATTTTTTCTGGAGTAATTTTGGTAAAGGATGGCAGCATGGCATTTAAAACTCTCAGACTAAACTGCTGTAACAGCTGTTCTAACCAGTGCAGCATTTATCAAGTACATGATATAGCTGTGTTTTATGGGTTCTTATTTGAAATGACCAGTGTGAATCATCTAAGACATGTACTGACAGTCTCACAGAAATATCATCACCTCTTCATTGTAAATCCAGGTCTGGGGACGAAACAGGAATAATTGAACTTGTGACAAAGAATCCCCAAAGAAGAAGTTGTTTTGATGGTGCATTATCAGCAGTGGTAAGGGGGAGATTACACAGCATCCATCTCAGATGTCCGATCACACACCTTGGCTTTCAACAGAGAAACAAGTTTCTTACAGTACAGAGATAGGAAGAAGCCTGTGCTATCATTTCTAATTGTTTGTTCTATTACAGTACTTCATTACCTTCTAATCTAATTTCTCTCCCGAATCCAGCATATCAGGTCTTATTTCAATTGTGTTATTCCATATTTGAACTAATATAAAACTAATTAGTTTGGTCAAAATTTATTCTGATGGTGTTATAGAAGAATCATAGCATCATTTATTCTGATGCTGAGATAGGAGAAAAGCAGTCACCTTTAAAGTCAGTCTCCTAGTCTAGAGAGCAACTAACACAGAAATTCTAACACGTTTCTCTAAGCATTATTATTTGCTTGGATCCTATCTATGTCACTGTGAGTACATTATAGCTACATGCATATTTCATGCATTCTGCAAAACCCAGCCACACACGTACTTGAACTTTGTCTAGAACTTCTATTGCAATGTCACAAACACGTAGGATGTGGTGGCCAAGTGAGGCTTGCTGAGGAAACATCATTTTGTATTTTCTACATTTGTATTTTAAGACATTTAGTGTAACAATTCTAAATTACATTTCCAAACTGAACATATCAATGGAAAATGTTGTTTAACTTGCAAATAACCATGCATGAGTCATGGCCTCCGATTCCAACCAGACTGCAGCACAAGATATGTCTGTTGCATAATATAGTTTGTTACATACTTCAGCTGACAATCCTCCATAAAATGGACTTTAAGCTATTAGATTTTCAAATGCCGAGAAACATTGACATTACAACTATTATCACGTGCATACCTTTTCCATTGTGACTTTTTCCCCCCTCTTTTATAAGAATTAGGTCTTTTATAGTTGATGTCCCCAGTGATACAAACTTCACATAAAAAATGTGTCGCTTCAAATAACAGCTGCCAATGGTACAGTTCTTTCAGATGTAGCGATGCTCTCGTGACTGATCTTTGAAAATGTGAGAGTGAGTCTAGCCATTTCAGGCACTGCAGAAGGGAAATTCACACTGCCCACATTCTGCTGCCTTCAAAGACCTCAATATTTTCCATTTTTTCTCCCCTCTTTCTGGCGGTATGTCGCACAGCACCCTGTTTTAAGTGGAGTCAAGGGCTTAATTTGAATAGCTTTCAGAATGGCTTCTTTTTCCAGAATAACTCAGTTTACATGTCAATTTTCCTAAAGCAAAGCAAAAAAAGTTCAAACTTCATAAGAATTTAGTCTTTATATTCATCTCAGGCCCAAAGCAAAGTGGATCTTTATGAAAAGTTTTTCTTTTGCCCTGCTCAATTTTGGTTTTAAAAGACTTGAGTGCTTCCTTCCTTTTATCCTGGGAATATTTACCATTGCCAGCCTATATTTCCTCTTTTAACATTGCATGCCTTTTTCCCAAGCTGTATACCTATCTATAACATGTGGGGAAAATGCTTTCATTTTTATACCCTTTAAAAATCACTGTGGTATTGTTATATATTCCTTGCTGTCTTTAATAATCACTGAGCCACACCTTCCGCTCCTCAAATGTCCTTATCCACTACTTCCTTAATTCTTGTACACCAGTGTAACCTTGACTTTACAATGTCTGTGCATTAATACAAGATCCAAAACTTAGACTTTGCCAACTGGAAAAAGCTCTGTTGTATGAATGGAACTATGAGTCTTCCTCACCACCTAGTGGCTCGGTCACAGACGGACACCAAAGGCTAACAACTGCGATTTTCAAGAACAGGGATGGGCTCTGAATTGCTCCACACTGTACCAATTTGATACTTGGATTATATATATGACATGTCAATGGGACTAGCAGTCGAGGTAGATGCTAACCAACCTACCTGCATCTGAACTAGTTGGAATAAAACCGTCTGAGATACTGGCTTCAAATCCAATTTCACAAAAAAAAAAAAAATATTCTGTGTACTCTTTCTCAACTCAGCCCACAGCAATGATTTTCAGGATGGAAACAAAATGTACATACTTGAAGAAGTATATTTTCCATTGCTAGTGAATTGTGTTACTTTGAGTGAGTGGAAATATGGAGTTTAGGCAATTCCAAAATGCCTGAAATCCTAGAATACAGCCACTAGAGTGCAGCTGAACTCTATTCAGAAAACAGAGAGATTCAAATACCTATTAAGGTGCTGTGAAAAAGGCAAGTAGTTAGAGATATTCTAGGAGGAGTACTGGTTTTTTTCAAGTACATATTTTGTTCCATTCTGTTAGGGCCGTAAGTGGCATAACATGCGTAGTTTGTCCAGATCCCTGCAAACAAATGCAGAGAACACCCAGCGGACCTTAGAAAGGCTGTCTGCTGAGGAAAGACTGAAAAAAAAGTTTCACTTGGTCTGAGAAAGGGAAGTTGGAGATGAGGGAAGGAAAAAGGAGACAAACCTAGTGACTTTGGGTGACAGCAATCAGTTGTTCTTGTGACCTGTGAAAGGCTCTGCTAGCAAGAAAAGCAGCTGCAAGCTTGAAAAGTAGGTATTGAAGATTGAAGAACTCTCCTGGTCAGTATTTTGACTTTTCATTGTAATTCAACAGCTCCATTCATAGACTGTCAAACAATGGGTTTTGTAATTGAATATGTGAGTTTGGCAGAGATGTTGGAGTTATTTAAGGTGGAGATGAAGAAAGTGAGAAATATACCCTTTAGTCTGGGGTAACCGCTCAGGCCCTTTCCACCCGTGCTATCAAAAAGCAGAGGTTTCCTCCCACCAGCTCCAGACAAGACTGCTGCCAAGGGGGGTAGTTGCCAGGACCTTGGCTCTGCAGGGCTCCGGTTCCCCTCAAGGCTCTCTTCCACCAGTACAGCTGCCTTTCCCTCCAACAGCTTCTGCTCCAGCTCTCACCCGATCCCTGACACCCCGTCTCCTCTGCACCACCACAGAACTGGGCTGTGCTGTGCCGTGCTGTGCCGTGCTGTGGGAACCTGCCAGCTCTACAGCCAGACCTCACCCAGTGGCAATTGCTTTGAGCATTTTGGGTTTTCTTAAAAAGGACAATTAAAACAAGGCTAAATGTTGCTGTTATGGTGAGCAAAAGCCTGCTATCTAGGTCTAACTATAAGGAGAGGTGATCAGGATCAAATCATTTTTATCAATGCTGAATTCAAAAGAGGTGAACAATAAAGTCCGTGAACAAAGTGGTAAAAGCTGGGAAAAGAAGGAAAAAGGACAAAAGTGAATCCACTGGGGATGTTTCCCTTCTGTGTCTTGCGTCCTATATGCCCCAGTTCCCTCTGAAGAGCTGAAGCAGGGCAGAAGGTGCTGTGACACGATCAGCAGGGTGCAGATGGCCGTACCGAGCAATGGCCATCAGTGGTGAGACAGCTGAAAAGTGCCCACCTCTGCAGCTACTCAGAAGGACGGAGAAAAAGGCTGGGTCCAGGCGTGCTGCTAAAGTATGCCCTAAAGGATTGTAGGTTTGCCTACTATTGGATTTAGGAGATTGAGGGGATTTGATGTTTCTTCTTTCTCTGAAATAAATCTGTCAATTTAAACCCTTTTTAGTCAGTGTTTGTGAGTGGGCTAATAACTGCCTCTTGCACGGTGCTGAAGGTAGCTACTGGGGAGTTGTTAACGTTAATTCCTTTACTACGAAACGGTACCTGGTAATGGTTATACATGGCTCTGTAACTATGCAGTGTATCCAAAGTCGCACACAGCTTGTTAACTGGATGCTGACCGAGCAGTGGCCTCCATTCAGGCTGAACTCCGACGCTGTGAGGAGGTGGAACCCCAGCACTGCCAGGCAGGCCCTAGGGACCCCCTTCAGGGCTCTCAGTAACACCAATAGTGCTTTTGAAGTTACAAGTGATCTTAACTCACCTGGAATACTGCGTCCAGCTCTGGAGCCCTCAGCACAAGAAGGCCATGGAGCTGTTGGAGCGGGTCCAGAGGAGGCTACAAGAATGATCCGAGGGCTGGAGCAGCTCTGCTGTGAGGACAGGCTGAGAGAGTTGGGCTTGTTCAGCCTGGAGAAGAGAAGGCTGCGGGGAGACCTGATTGCGGCCTTCCAGTACTTAAAGGGGGCCTATAGGAAAGAGGGGGAGAATCTTTTCAGTAGGGACAACGGTGACAGGACAAGGGGTAATGGTTTTAAGCTGAAACAGGGCAGGATTGGATTAGATGTAAGGAAGAAATTCTTCACAATGAGGGTGGTGAAGCACTGGAACGGGTTGCCCAGAGAGGTGGTGGAGGCCCCATCCCTGGAAACATTCAAGCCCAGGTTGGACGGGGCTGTGAGCAACCTGATCTGGGTAATGGTGTCCCTGCTCACTGCAGGGGGGGTGGACTAGATGGGCTCTGGGGGTCCCTTCCAACCCAAAACATTCTGTGATTCAATGATTCTATGATTAAGCTGCAAGGAGGAGAAGCTTTCACTGCAGTAGGGTAAAATGCAGAGTTGCTTTTGATTTTTTGTTGGTTGAGAGTATGGCTTTGAAAGGAGGTTTCAGAGTGCAAATGCGAGACATTGGTGCAAACCAGGACTAGGGCTGGTGTGCCGTGCTGGCCTTTCCTGCTGGCAGTCTGTGGCCGCGGGAGCTGTTAGCCCTGGGTGGCGCCGAATCCCGAGGTAGTCCCGTTCTCGGCTTCTGTAGTACACTTTCTGTTCGCTTTGCTTTTTTTTTTTTTTGGTATCTGTTTATTAAAAAATAAACTAAAATGAAACTACATTAAAACAGTTCTATTTCAGCAAAGATGGCTTAACAGTAACAAAAAAAGGATTTTCATTTTGTTGGGTTTTTAAACAGCAGTATTTCAATTTTAATCCAACTATCCTGACAGCTAACTATATGATGATTATTTTAACTCAGCTCATCTTGTTATTTTTATCAAATGAACTATTGACACCAATAAGCAGCTTGTTGGCTCTGATATTCAGATGGTAAGTGACCTCTTTTTATTTAGACAAGTAGATTTTTTCTTAACCTAAACAAAGCTAACTTTATAGAACTTGCAGAGTTTACGCTGCTTTCAGCTCAGCTCTGTACTGGTTAACAACATGGAATTTTGTCACTGTACCCATCACAAGGAAGGCTTGACAACCAATAAAGAAGAAAATAATCACTCTTAAATTCAAGGTGAAAATCTGGAGTGAATGTTGCTGTTGCAGTGCATCCTGTCCATACACAAACTCAGAATTGGATCCTGATCCTAGTATATTTCAAATTCTCTAAATATTTAAACAGCTTACTGAACAATAAGAAAACCACTAGTGATTTTGCAATGCTGAGAAATAGAAAAAAGCTTCAACAGCTTACACGCTGATATGTGTTCATTTCAGACCTTCATGGGAAATCTTTTTGTCACTCCTAAAAGTTTTTGAAAGTTAATTTCATTCCATATCAGAAACTATGTTACTTGGGAGGCCATTTTGATGAAAAGAATGTTATTTCAGCTTCTTAGTTACACTTGCAACCCAGTGGTGCTATTGGCCCTTTCCTTTAGTCCTGCAGTGTTCCTAGCAGACCGAGTAAGAAGCTGGTATGCAGAAGAAATGCTTAGCATTCTTGTCTTTGCAGCACACGTTTTATCTTGCAGGCAGAGGAGACACCATCCCATGAATGTCAGAACATTTCCTCCTGTACAGATTTTCTGAGGACTTCTGAACCAGTAGTTTAGATGCATTTATACCAGCATGGTCTGGAAGCACAGATGCCTAGGACAAAAAAAAAAAAAAAAAAAAAAAAAAAAAGCTCCTGCTAACCAACATAGTCTTGGGTATAGTTTTGGTTTTAGTGTTAGTTTTGTTTTCAATATTTATATTCCTCTCTATGACTGGCTCAGAGTTTCCAAGGAGCTGAATTCTCAAACACTCCATGCTTTTCAGATTTTCAGTGTCACCTTATGTTCAAAATAAAGTCTGTTCATCATAAGAGGTTGGGTTTTTTCCTCACAAACAAGCATTTTGCAAATATTTTAATCTGTATATGTGTTTAGTGCTATGAGTGGATTTAGAAACCATTCTTTTTAACCCTCTGGCTCATTATGAAGGAGGCTCAGCACAGATCAAAAATACTTATCCCATTGGGGCAGTGCTAATCGGTTTGGTCTCTCATCCAAGATGTAGATTAAAGTAACAGCACTGTCAGAGTAGGATCTCGCCTTGCTGCTTGTTGATTAAGTTATATATTCTGTCACCAGGGACAGGAGCGTCCATTGCCCAGAGCAGTGTAGCAATGTGATTTGGGCTTCCTTCATTGGCCACGGTGGTGTAAAAGCTCAAAATCTCAGAAGGAAGACTCATGACTGCTGACCTTCCACACACACTTGAAGACAGCGTTAGCTGGTACTGTAACTGCAAGACATGGTCCTTTCCCAGCCTCTGGGTTCTGTATTTGTATTTGTGCTGCTCCTTCCTTGGCAGGGGGGGTTGGAACTAGACGATCTTATGGTCCCTTACAACCCAAACCATTATAGGATTCTGTGATTTATGATTCATTTTTACTGTGTAGTTAATCTCATTTCACCATCTTGTTCTGGCTGATGGGACATGCACTACTTCTTGTTCAAGATTTAAACTTACAGAAATAAAATCCTATTTCCTAGAGAAAGTTGGGCATTCTTTCATGTTCTTACTTTTTGGCTGTGGTCCTCTGTATAGTTTAATACATTGCAGAATTCAGACATTAGTTTCAGGTAATTTTATTATAAGTGACTTATAAATAACAAGTTGTGACACTGAAAGAAAGCTGAAGGCAGACACTGAAGTGTCTGAACTGTCTGCTACTTAACTCAGCACAATAAGTGTTGAAAGTTTCCTACAACTGTCTATTTTTAACTATTCTGAAAAACTCCCACTTGTTTCTCATCCCATGTGAGATGATAACTTTTAAGTTATTCAGGTTCAATAAAGAAGATTCTGCATTAAGCTCCTGGATGTTTGTGTGAACTGGATATATGAAACCAAGCCTGTGAAGAAATAGACCTGCTCTTTATCATACTTGTTTGGGTTTTATGTGTTTAGTTTGGGGTTTTTTTCCCCCTTTGCTACAAAAAGGCATACCTTGTCACGGATCTTAGATTCTGTGAATGGGATTTTCTTTCTTACCGTCCATATACTATCCTACTTGGGACTTTGCTCACCACACTGGATTGTGATGAAGTTGCGGTGATTATAAAAGTTTCACATTCAGATGTGATTTCTGGCCTATGTACGTGCTCTGGTTTGCAGGAGTTCAGACATGAGAAGCTGTTTTTCCTTCAATGGTAGCAGCTTTTCATCCAAGGATCTTCTCTCTGATTATGTCATAGATTTGATTGGCTTTTACTGTCGCCCCACACCACTGCATTTGGACCGTCTGCCTAGCGCAGAAGTTAAGAGAAGGCAAGCAAGCCCTATATTTGAAAACATGCTTGCAGTCATCCATACAGGGACCTGCTGATCTCAAGCAGTATATATAAGCAAATAGATTTTCCAAGTCATGATATCACTCACAAATTAACCTTGCTCATGATATAGCATGTCTGCATGCAGAAGTAATGCGTGTGTCCCAGGAGACTGCAAGCCCACGCTCTGCCAGCAGAAGTCTCTCTTGTATGTCAATATGAAAGACTTAGCTCTACTTTTCATCATGTGCTCCTGTGCATCAGGGTCCCGGGGGCACCGATGGGCCCTAATGTCCCAGACTAGCTTCACCTGGGGCCTCCCCCATGCCCTGCCTGTGGTCTGGGGCTGCACTTAAGCTCAGCTCAGGAGGGTGCTCAGGTGTTTGTCACAGGAAATTTCAATTGGCAGGGAGAGGTCTCCTGAGGTAAGGTAATACTTGCTTTCTAGTACAGTCTTTGTTTTCAAGACAGTCTGCTTTCCATTCTTTATTGCTTCAGTTAGAGGCTTGACACAGTACGTAAGTGGGGATGGTAAATGTCTGGATTGCTTTAATTGTAGTCCCGTAAAGATATGGGCTATGCAGTGCTCTTATTTAGGTTACTGCAGGATGGTCTTGAAAATGAGTGACTTCCTCGTGTTGGTAATTTCTGGAGGGTGAACTTGAGGATAAGTTCCCTACTGCTGTTATGAAGTGTGAGATAGACTGTTGCTTTCTCTGTTTCTCTGGCATTTGCTCTGATTTAATGGTGTTGGGGAGCTGAACTAGTTCTCCTGTAGATAAGAGGGAATGTAAGTAAGGAGTTCTATGAATCTGGTTCCTTGCTGTATAAAATGTATAAACAGTGTACAGGAGCGAGATGACAGAGATGAAGCGTGTACCCTATGCAGCTGGGTGCAACAAGCTGCTTGCTTATGGTGCAGCTCCAGCTGAGAAGCTATATAGCTATTTCAGCTGGCAGTCAACCAGAAGCTATCAAATCCTGATCAGGAGTGGGACTCCATATTGCTCGTGCCACGACTGTGCAGCTATAGCTGCTTTCTGGTTGTAGTTTTCTCTCTCTTGGCTGCTGTGGCCATGAGAAAAGGACTGTATGTCTCCCCTTCTCTAGGCTGTAGACATGCCTACCGTTACACCCGCAAGACCACTCTTTCTCAATGTTTTATGCATTGTCCTGTCTGACTAATCCAGGCTGCTTGAATGTTTGTGCAAAGTCCTGTTAAAGGTTGTGTAAGTTTAAATGTATGTATATCAGCTATGGAAAGTTTTTTGCAGTCCCTTGATTAACAGGTGAACTTCATAAAGAACTTTGCATTTTTCATGCTGCTGTTGCTGTTCTTAAGATCAGTCCAAGTGAGACTGGATGTGGTCAAGATGATACCTACTATGACCTGGTAGAACCAGGTACTCATTTACCTAGGCAGGCTTGTTCTTTCTTACTAGTCTGTGTTTATAGGGCAGAAGCAAGTTAAATGATTCTTGCAAAATGAGATACTGATGTCTTTAGTGAAGATTAAATTTTAAAAACTTCCTAAAACTTGTGAATAGAACTTCTTAGGTGCACAGTGAGACACCTCCTTTATTCATCTGCTCCAAAGCAAATGCCCTGTAAATATAATTTGGAGCAGATTTGGAGCCATTTTTTCCTCCTTTCTAGGCGATATACAGAAACTATCTATTTCCATCTTTGTGTACTTCTGCAGCAACAGACTCACCTTTGTACTTTAATGTGTTCTGCGGTATGGATGCAGCCCTCCAGAGGTTTTCGGGTGAATTGATGGGGTTTTTTTTGTCTCAATCCAACCAAACCAAAATCATCATTCATCAGCATGAAGTTCTGTAAAGAGATTAATATTGTGTTCAGGCTCCTGGAAATGGATCAGTATAAAAATCTTGAATTTACTTGGCCTTTCCTCACATACCATTTCTAAAGTAAAATTGTTACTATTTACATGGAGATAAATATCTGTAAATAGGATCTAAGAGGGGATATCTTCCATGGCACTTATCCCACGTAAACAACTTGCTAAGCTGAGCGCCTGTGCTGCTCAGTCCAACAAACAGCTGCCAGTTGCAGACTGCTGTTGGATAATGTTGGGAATCCAATGGACAGTGTGGTTCCAGCAGGAGCTTCGGCTGCCTGTGCTGGTGGGTGGACAGCTAAACAAGAGAAGCCATTTGCACAAAGGGAGCTCGGGTTCCCATTTGTGCTCAACACCAGCCAGAGCTGTGTTAATACAACATCCATCTTACTGCAACTGCACATATAATCACATTTACTTTGCACGAGAACATGTATTGATTATATATTAATAAAAATCAGTTCTCTCTAGGTATTTTTAGCTTCAGGCTCCAGTTTCTTAAGTCTCAACATTTATTGAGACAATTTTTGATAACTGTAAAGTTCATTTTAAATAAACAAAACCAATAATGTCTGACTGTGAACCAAATCAAGCTGGTTATCACAGCTCAGGCTAATGTCCTTTAAGTCTACACAGAGGAGGAGCTGGTGGGTGTGAATGTGGCAGAAGCAACATGAAGCTGTTGGTAGAAAAAACAAGAATGTGCTGAGGATAGGTCTTGAGGTGATGAGGTAGCAAGGACACCCTGTCTGCTCGCTCAGTGTCTGTAGGGTTACTGAGGCAAGACTTCCCAGGAGCAGTTCTCGTGCAAGGAAGTGAAACTGGATTACGAAGGGTGGAACTGGAAGTGGTAAGCTCAGGGACAGATCTGTTTCGGCGGTATACAGCCAGTGGTCTGCTGGTATGTACTGGTTTTGAAGACAGACTCAGTGATTATTCTACGAGAAGAAGGACAAGCCCCAGCCTCTGACTGATGCAGAAAGGGGGCATGGCAGGCTCCCATAGGCTCCACTGTGGGCCGAGATGTTCCAGCCTGAAGCCATGTGCAAAGCAGAAAGCTGCGTGAGGTTCACAAAAATGCAATTTGTTGGAAATGTGCCTTAATGACATAAGAAAAACTTTCTTCAAGAAAACATGAGAAACTTTATACCTCATCTTCTTGGGATAACATAAAATTATTGAACAGTGTACAGAGTCACTGGTTGCGGGGATAGGAAAATAGAGCACTTCTGAGGGAAATGTTTGCAGAATCATGAGCAGTAAGAAAGATAAGTGCATTAACTGTAGCCATTGAGGATTCAAATCTGACTCAAAGCCTGGTGGATGGCATGGAAAGACCCAGGCTAGGGCTTGTGATGCGTTTTGGCTAGAGCTAGATTATACTTGCTTTGCTATTAATAAAGATATTGTGTAGATTTTAAAAATACTTTGGTTCCAGCAGTTAATATTACATCCTGAATTCCTTCTGCCAAATTCATAAGGTAAAGGAGTGTAGTAAGAAATTTCTGGGAGAAGAAGGGTAGAAACAGCACTGAGGTGGAGCCTGGGCATGATCGACTTCACATGTGGCTTTGGGTATTTATAGTTTGAAAGGGTTGATGAAAGGAAGAAAAATCACCTGAGATTTTTCAAATGGTAATTATCAGTCCCAGGTGGAGAATATATAAAGAGAAGGCTGGGTGGGAACAGGGGGAAAAAAGTTGATTACTGAATTATAGATATTCATATTACTGCAGCATTTGCTGGAAAGAGTACAAAATAATTTTGTTGTGTTTTAAATGGGTACAGGCTTTGGGGAGCTGCATTGCTTACAATGAGATGATACTTGCTATTTTTCTGCAGAGGAAGCCCAATAGACAGCTCGTAATTCTGTAATATAACTTATGGGAGCAGTTTTACCATAGCTGCAATGTGTTTTAAGGTAAATATTTTTATTTATGAAAAAGTAGTAAGCAAGATAAAACTGTGGGTAGTGCTGGGAAAGAATTCAAATCATGTTTTAAGCACAGTGCTTTCTGAGGCAGTTACTTATGTTCATGTCTTGAGCCACGGTATTTCTATTTCCCAGTGTTTATTATACCAGAATTATTCATGAATTTAAATCAGATCTGAAAGACAGATTTTTCTTTTACAGATTCTAACCCTCCTCTCCCAAACAGGCATATCACCATTTTCCAAAGCAAACTGTTGGGAATAAGGTATGTATAGTATAACATTTAGTAATGTAATTATTTCGAAATGTGTTTTTCTGAAAAGCAGTAAGTCACATTCTCTGAGTCTTGTAACAGAGAAAGCTCATTTGCTGAATAAGCTACTGGTCAGAGCTCAGGTGACGGGGAATTTTGCATGGGGAATGCAAGTGTCTGCAAAACTGATGTTTTTCGTTACACTTACTTTCCCCTGCAAGCTCTACATGTAGAGGCACACATCTGAAGTGCAGCAGGAAAGAATAGAGTGTCTATTTCCACCTAGACCACAATGATACTTTAAATATCTTCTTTACAGCTTTCTCTTACAGTACTGCTTTGCTGTAACTGAGATATGGGCCTTATTGTAGCAGCTACTTCCTAAAAGCACAGTTCTCACCCAACATCATTTATGGAAAAATCCTTCAGGAGTTATAGAAATGTCTTGGGATCCCAAGATCCACAAAGCCTAATATTTAAGTATTTCAGCCTGGTTAGACATGTTACATTTTTGCTGAAGTACCTTGGCTGTATATGAAGCACTGCTGGTCTTGTGCTGGCTGAGGTGTCATAAATTTGCATTCCTCACAGCTGCCTAGTGCAGAGTGTGGTGAGCCTAAGCACACAATGCTGCATGCTTTTATAGAAGGGGTAATGTGTATGACTAGCTAAACTGAGAAGAGAAGGGAGGCTAATTTTACATTTACTAATGAGGGATTGAAAACTTCTCCAGAACAATTTAATTTTCTAGAAATGACTGTCATCATAGACAACATCTTCCTGTGTGGGTGCAAGATCTGTTCCTTTCAACCTTTCCCTTTTGCTAATGCAAACGTGCAGGTGTGGGTGAGCTAGAAGGTACTTGGATGTTAGAGGGATGAGCAGGGCATAAGAGCCTGTATAGCATAGAATATCACCAAGGTCACACAGAAAGCCTATAGTAGAGCAGCAGCTTTAATCCTTGCAGTCTGAGCTCCAGTCCAGTGCATTAACTGTCTTCCAGAATTAGTCATCACTTGGCATAAATCTGAACAATTTTGCAAATTTGCAATTTTTCAGTACAGAAGTGTTATTTAGTTATTAAAGCAGGCATTTCCTGCACTGTGGTTGCGTCCAGCGTCTATTTAGTCAGAAAGCCATTTTGCTATTACTTATCCTTAGTACAAAAGGATCTCTTGTGTGGGCAAGGTGTTGCTATGCACCTGGCAACAGACTTAGGAGAGCACAGGTAACAGTATGGCTGTTTTGATTTGTGTGAAGATGCTGGGATGCGCAGAGCACCCAGGAGGGAAGGGGAGTGTAATGGTGACTTAGAGCCAGCTTTGGATATAGCCCCAGTTGTCTTTGGCTTGAGGGAGAACCTTTTTCATCCCCCATTCAAGTCCTATTCTGTTAGGATCTGTGAATGAGAGTTGGCTTTGAGTGGAAGCGAATTCAATGTCAAGTCAGATGTCTTGGAACCTTTGTTAGGCTGAATGCAGTAAGACTGGCCCGCTTCAGAAGTATTTTGAACCTGTTTACAGGTAGCTCCTGATAAACTGTGTTTAAAAGGAGTTGCAAGTGACATATCATTCATCTAAATTTAACTTTACCCTTTACAAAAGAACAATTCTGAAAAGGAAAATATGGTAGGAAATTGAATTAGACTTCCACTGTTGAAAGCTTATGAACAGCAGCGTAATGCAGTAAGCCTGATAATGAGGATGGAGTGTGGTGTTAGCGCAGCCTTGACATTGAAGGCAAAACCCAGATGATTCTATGGGACCATGGTGTTGCAAACAAATGATCTGTATTCAAAAGGAAGTATAGAGCAAACATTAAGTTTTAATGGAATAATCTCAGGGGGAAGGTTATTTTCATGCAGCTGAACATTTTTCTTATTAGCATAACACATGGTCACTTTTGCAACAAGCATAATAATGTTGTTCATCATCCACTTGTTCTGTGTAAAGGTTAAGTCTCCTTGGAAATACAGTCAAATAAACTAGTTTACTCTCCTCTTTGGAACGCAGTTCTCCCTGTGATGAGGGCATGTTAGAGTTCTAGGCACTACTTCAATGCCAGTGGAAACTACACATTTTTTTATATACTTGAAAGAAAGGGTATTGCTAATCATAGAATTACAGAATGTTTTGGGTTGGAAGGGACCCCCAGAGCCCATCTAGTCCAACCCCCTGCAGTGAGCAGGGACACCATTACCCAGATCAGGTTGCTCAGAGCCCTGTCCAACCTGGTCTTGAATGTTTCCAGGGATGGGGACTCCCTGAACTTGCTGAGGGTGCTCTCAATCTCGCTAAGTCGTTGATGAAAACATTGAACAGCTTTGTATTAGCCACCTTTGGAGATCAGACTTCCCTATGGAATGTCTGTATGTACTCATCTTAATGTGTCCCTTGTGAGATAAATGGGACTCTTGCTCTATATGGAAAGAATGGAGAGTGAGTGATTCGGTCCCAACATTTCAAAGCTGGACACGTGAAATGAGGCACCCGACTTCTTAACAAGGAATTCTTACATTCTGAAGAGATCAGTGGTGGCAGGCAGTGGCTTACTGAAGATGTCTAGAAGCTGAGGCTCTATTTTGAATACCTTTGAGCCCCAGTGATTGCCAGGGTTGGACAGGGCTGGTTGGTTATAACTTCAGCAGTAGTGTCGAGGCGCACAGCTCTGGTAATAGACCAAGGATTGCACTGGGAGTCAGATTGTTGGGACCTGCTCACTACTTGATTCTCCCATTAGTTCAGAAGGTTGGAAACCTTTGGGAGTTTTTTCCCCTTCTGTGCTGTTTCAGCTGTGCTGCCCTCTTCATTTGTGAGAGAGGAGGAATGGCTTTTCAGGCTTACTATGGTCTGCTGGATGTATGGTCACAGAATTAAAATACTATTGTTAAGCAGAAAGTTCAATAAGGAATCATTGAGCACAAAGCTGTAATTCCTGGAGGCTGAAAATCACTTAAGATGGATAATATGCTAGCTGATATCTGGGCCCCAGATGAAGTCACCCTCTGAAAGTTAAACACTGCCAAGAAGTTTGTGCTAAGAATATTCTTTGCCCACTCTATGATCCAAGTCTATTACCTTCAGGATTTTTTTAAGAATTTCATATAATAGTTTGAGGCAATAAGTTGCTGCAATCGATGCTTTGTACTTGGTCCAATGTTTGCTTTTTATCAGTTCTCAAACTTGCTGTTATGAGCAGCACACTTAATGCCTTTTTCATACAGACCTTCTGCCTAGCTCTTACTATTTCCTTACTCCTTCCTGTACTAGTAACTGCTTTTTTTATAATTATTAAAACTATCATAGAATCATAGGATGTTTTGGGTCGGAAGGGACCCCCAGAGCC
>JMFS01106587.1:0-15291 GCA_000699545.1 Podiceps cristatus
TTCCCTTCCCTTCCCTTCCCTTCCCACCAGAGACCAATCTTGTTTGCATCACTGGCCTGTATATTGACATGAGTAGGGGTTGAAGCACGACCTGAAGAGAGCATCCTTCTGTGCTATGTGCCATATACCAATTGCTACTTAGCAATATAAAAACCTGAAACACTGACACCATCTTATTATCATAACGACTTGGCAAGTGCATGTACCTCATGGCATCCTAAGTTAAAATGAGATCATGGAAGAAGAGAGGTTAACAAGAGTGACATAGCCCTCACACACATTTCTAGAGCCAGGGATGACAGAAGCAGCAGACAATCTGCTAAGCAAAGGGGCTCTGCTAAAGGCCTTAGCAGCACCCAGTGCCCAAAGTGTTCATACACAGAAGGCACAATAAATTTTTATTCTGCTTTGTTTTATGGTATGTCATATCCAAAGATATATCTCAAATGGTCTGAGGTGCCAGAAAGCAAAGAAAGGATCAGCAAACCAATGCAAAAATGGACAGTGTTGCACTTCCAAACAAAATCAGGGAAACTCGAGCATTCCCAACAACTGCAGAAAATAGGACTCTACATGGCTACTTCCCAGAAATGTTAGGCTCTGCAGAGCTATTATTTGAACAGCCTTATAGATAGCCTCTAAATCAGAACTATTTTTTTCACTCCAAACTTTCTAATATCTAAGAGAATTCCCTCTTTTCCCCTCATATCAGGATGGAGTCAGCAGGACTATTTCTAACATGACCCCACTGGAACAAAGTTATTTTGTCACTGATCTATATAGTTACTCCAAATTAGCACTATACCTTCAGAAGTGTCGCTCAACTGTGACTCCAGAAGACAGGCAGTAAAGAACAGCCAGGGTAGTAACTTCCTCACCTGGTCCAGCTCTGTCCTCAAAATATACAAGACTGCACCCTCCCTGTGACTTAGGAATAGGCAAACCCCAGCAGACAAAAGTTGTTCTTTATATACTGATGGAGAACTGAAAACATGCAACAGTTGGGAGTCTCCCCAGTCATTTATCTCTGAATTTCAATGAATATTTAATCACTAAATCACGCTGTCAAACTAATTTACAACCTCTTTTTGTGTCTATACTAACACTTTGAAAACTTGTGGACAGGGTAGCAGTTTTCCAAGGCTAATTCACATGTTGTGTCACCTAAAAAAACGCCAATAATTGTCCTATTCTTGGCTTGCAAGAAACATGCAACAGATCCAGTGATGAAGCAGTCTTTGAGGGAACACACGCAGCAGTGTCCTGCACTCAGTAAGTGATCAGAGGTACCTAATGGCCGAAGGGGAATGGAAAATGAGGGTGTTAAAATAGTCTGTAGCCCAAGGGCAGAGGAAGGTTACACCACAATGATCAAAGCATTCAAATGAGATTGCTGTACCACCTCCATGGAAGCCAGCTTCTCCACTTCTTCTGTATGGTGAGCTAGCAGAAACTGATGTGCTGAGAGGTGTCTTACAAATTACAGCCTGGAGATGCTACTGACTAAAAGCAAGCTGGCTGTGGTGCCAGTGTACTGCCTGACTATTTGCTTGCTGCTCTATGCTGTGCAGAAATGGAGATTTTTTTTCTCATCTTATTTTGCAGATCTCACAATAGGAGTTGTGTGCACCCAGAGGACACCACCTGCCGCCCTCCATCCAGCTTCAAGACAGCTGTCATTGGAAATGTCCACATGGCATTCTTCACATCTAGGCTAGGTATCTGTGCCATGGATCAGTTTTCATCCCAAAAGCCAACACCCTAAACTCAAAGATAACCCCCAAAGCAGTGCTGTAGAAGCAACAGGTTTGTACACCAGGAAGAGGGCATCAGACAGCCGATGGGGTGTTACCAAGGCTTTTTCACTCATGACTAAGTTGTTTTTGACTTGCTAGGTCTTTTAATATTCATGCAACATTTCTTCCTTCACATTGTGCAGTTAATCACTGATTTTCAAAGCACAGTGCCACAGACTCTGCCCAAGGGAAGGAGGTGCAAGAAAATCTGGGTTTATCTGCAATTGTGGCATTACAGTTTGTTTGTTTATTTAACAAGAGTTTTGCTGCTTGCCTTTCCTTCTTGACTTCTAGGAAAGAAGCCTGTGCCAGCTGTAATGAAGAATACTAACCCATTCCTAAAACAGGTGCTTTGCAGCAATGGCTCTCAGGGTCTCCATGACAGAAATGCTGGGTAGGAGGCAGCAAGAACAACTCCTGTCGGAGCATCCTAAAGCCTTGCGACACACTGCTCAGGCTCCACTCTGCACCCCTAAGCTGACAGAGGCAGGGATGACATTGCATCTCTGGTTTGGTGCTTAGCCCTATCAGTGCTACATTTCTTTAGGGATGTGGAGGCATCCACTGTGGCACCTCCTATTCTCCTGCTTCACTGCTCACAAATGGCTCCTGCTGCCTGTACCCTCACAGGGGCAGCCACGTATATGTGGAAGGAAAAAGGAGGGATAAAGAGAGACAGTGAGGAACAAAGGGCTGTACAAGGGTTTGTACGCTTGTACCCAAACCAGTTTCAAGGCAGATGTGCCCAGCACAGAGCTGAGTGATGCTCTTGCTAATGGTGATACTCACTACCATCACTGATGCCTAGGGGCAGCAGCTTGAAAAACTCAGAGAGGAGGAAACTACTAGCTTAGGACTGTGCTGAAGCAATGAAACAGGACCTGATTCCTTCTGAATGACTGTGGCTCAGTTAGCTCACTCACACAGTTGTCCTAGCCTTGCAATGGAAAGAAACCCACTGCAGAACAGTCCAAGTGCAGTTCCTGCCAGACTGTGTGCTAGAGGCAGAGCAGGCTGCTTATTTCTAAGATGATCTCCTTTGCTGCATGGTTTTGGTCCAGGACATTTCTCAATTATTCACATTACCTCCTGAGACCACACACACACAGCCTTGCTTGCAAGTCCTGTTTCCATCCACTGCCAGGAAATGTTGGAGAGTTGTCTGCATAAAACCACAAGCCTTGAGATGAGGCGCAAAAGATGATGAAAAATATATATCTATATTGGTTCGCTTGAATGGGATGACCAAGAATGAAGCTTAAAAACTAAAGAAACAAAACTCAAACCATGGAGAACAAGGAAACTGGGATCCCATCCATTCCAGTGAGGGGTCAGGCAGATGTGTTGAGAAGGCGTGAGGAGGAGAGAGTGAGAGGAGAGGATGCGAGATCTCTGCTGCTGCCACAGCTACAAAGCAAGCTGCTCCCTCCTTTCTGCCACACACATTCTTTTTAAAAATAAGAGCTGTTAAGAAGTACTGTACTTGTTATGTCTTCCTCTCAAATCCTGCTACTGCTTCACATATCACTTTCCCTGTATCTGCAGCTACCCTTATTTCTCCCTGTAAATCTCCGGAGCAGCTTTGTTTCTTGCACTCTGCTCTGTGTGCCTTCCACCCTGGCTTGGGAAGTCAGTCCCTGCATTTCTTACGCATTTGCTGCTCAGCTTTGCGCATCCCTTGCTCACTTCCTCTGACTGTGTGCAAAGCTTGCTCCACCTGAGCTTCAGTTTTGGCTTGAAGGCCCTGTGTGGGGATGGAGGATCAGCCTCAGCATCAGGAGGAGCAAGACACCAACAAGTCACAGGCCTGTAGGAGAGTGAGACACCACTGTGTACATCCAGCCAGCTGTCAATGTCATCTGCTCAACTGGAAAATCCCAGAGGGTGAGGAGCAATGTCAGTGAGAGCTGAGGTAGGGTATTCTTTGCAGAGAAAAGTATTTCAGGAAGCATTGCCTTGTTGCAACTGGAGCATTTCTACAGAAATGTCTGCATTTCTAAAAACCTTTCAGTGGGAATATGGCTTGGGGTAGTAGCCTTTGGAACAAGGGGAGGCTGGTGTGTTTAGCCAGAGTGTAAAAGATCTGATATCAAGCTCCTTCTCCCCTGAAGTGGGAACAAATCTGCATGCTGTGTACTCCAAGGGGTTACACTCACTGTGAAACTGTCAATGCTCAATGCAGGGAAGGACTGGGAAGGACTGGGTTTCCTTCTGATGCCCAGCTGAAACACCTCAGTCAGGGTCCTAAGCAACCCAACAGCACATCCATGTCTTCTTATGGCTATTATACACAGGGATCGCCTGTACCCAGAGAGTGGAGGTGTGAAGGCTGCATCCCCCGGAGCGTGAGTCTGTGGGAGCTGAAGGAACACGGTAAAGGCCATTTCTAACCCAGGACCTAGGGACCTGCCCACTAACAACCTCCTTTCTCAATCCTGCTCCACGTTTCATTCCCCATCACATGACTCCAGGAGCCACACTCCTGAACTCAGGGTGGGCCAGCCTGCTGAGTGATGCTGCACTGACGACAAGAGCAACCCTGGTTTATTTTTCTCACATATAAAACCAACACAACTGTTCCCCAAACAACTGCAGAGGAGTCTTTGCAGATGCAGCCCAGGACTTCTCTTTAGTGGACAAGCTAAAGGTAACTGTGTGGAGCTGCTCTGCAAAAGTACATTAATTGCATTTGACACTAGAGACTAACTTCATTAAGCCCCAGGCAGATGACTCACAGTAGCAGGCTGTACTAGTGAAGGGAACGCAACGGGATGCGGGGAGGAAGGCAGCATTTCCACAGGAATTAGGAAATTTCTCTCTTGTGAGTGGAACTGCCTCACGTCTTGCTGGACTTTAATAGTAGGTGACCAGGGATGTCCTCAAGGACCAAAAGACACTCAGCAGTGCCTAGTATTTCTGGCTTGAAAAGAATATAGTAATGGTTTTCCTTGAAGGGCCTAAGCATCTCCAAAGCTGGACACTCTCCTTACTTCTTTCCAGCAAATAGAAAACTGTTTCTTCAGCCCAAGTAGTCCACCATCTACATCCACTGCCTTCACCCAATTAGATCTTGTTAAGCTGGCAGAACACCAGTATGTTCAAGGAAGGGAACGTTCTTGCTGCGTGACTGAATCTGGAAGGCAAAACCTGAACCACTGACAACCCATCTGGCAGCAAAAAGGACACAGGACGCTTTCCATTGCCATTTTGCCAGGCTCAGGTCCAAACTCCCTTGCTGTGGATGCTATTACCCACAGCAACTAATGTAGGTGTGGATGCTGTTCCTGAGAAGCTGGTGTGACCCCAGGTTGCATGTCCAGAACTGTACCTCAGACACTTTGCAGCAGCAGTCACCATGTCCCACAAGAGCTCAGGCCTTGCTAAAACCATACTGCCAAGAGGACCTGGAAGCAATCCTGTGTGAAGGCTTGGCTATAAATTTGGGGATTTCCAGCCCTTGGGTATCTGCAGTTATTACTGTTCCCTGCAAAATGACAAAGCTGTGATGGAAATCCTCCTGGTGAGACCACAATGGGAGAGCTACTTCACCAACCACATGTACATGGGCAACGTGAGCTGAAGGAAATGGCCCCTCCAGCTCTTCTGCCCTCTGCGGTCAGTGTGGGTCCAGCACTGTATCGACTGACTACAAGAGTCAGCCCCTCAGTGCACAGAGGAGGGAGAAGAAATGCTGCCTTCCAAAAAGGAGCAGCTAATTACAGGAGCTGCAAGTTTTTGTGCTTTTCCCCCTTTTTTTTCTTTTTTTCTTTTTTCTTTTTTTCTTTTTTTTTTAATGTAATATCTAGCTTTCAGGTGAGACCACCTAATTTCTAGACATACTTGTGCTACAAAGCATTCAAACTCATCATCTAATCTTCCAGGACTCCATTACTTACACTTTCATATGAGCATATAACAAACAAATACTGTGAAGGCAAGAGCAAAAAATTAATGACTACAGCTGAATTAGGAAAGTCTTTTCCCTGACATAATAAATTATTTTAATGATATTGCAACACTGAACACTAATGAGAATGTCTTATTTTATTTCTTCTCCCCTCACTGTGAAATAAGTAGCTATATCCTAAAAATTATCAGGCTCTGAAAAATTATCAAATATTTGCCTGAATGACAGAATTTCCATGACAGAACATTGTCCTGAGAACAGTTATTATGCAATATGTTTGTACATAACTTTGCCAACGAAGTGAAAAAGCTTTCTAATTTAGGGCTCATCATTAATTGCAAATGCTTATAAAAAAAATCTTGAGCAGTGTGGTCATGGCACTTTATGCTTCCCTACATCTTTAAGCACTTAATTAAAATAACTATAATAACTAATGAATGCAAAGGAGTCTATAGTGGCTGTTGCTGTGCAGATCTGGTGGTAACTGCAGAAGGGAGCTGCTTTTTCATAACCTGAATTTTTATTAGAGTTTTTTACTTTTTGCTGCAGAGATTATGGAGGAGCAGCTGCAGCTCTCCACACTTGAGATGTCTTTGTGCAAATTTATTTGGTTTCTGAGGGACTAAAATACTCTTTTCCTCCTTTTTTTTTGTGCTGAGGAGGTGGAGTGGAGACAGACTTTCAGCTATGTGCTCCTGTGTCCAGACTGCTCCTGGTGAAGCCCAGGTCAGAACCTCTCCTGGACAACCCTTGCATGTCTAACCACGATAAATAACAACTCCCACAATAAACTTGGGAAGGCAGGCATATGTCAAATTTTGCTGAGTCAGTCTAAACTATCTATTCTCCCCCAGTCAGGGCCTGATTCCATTATAATGTCTGATTCTTGCAGTTGGTGCAAGTGAGAATTAAAAGAGCAAATACAGCAAGGGATTTCCAGGTAAGCAAACAGACATCTTCACGCATTTTCAAAAGCTTTTTACACTTCCCTTTCTGGTGACTTTGTCTCACTTCTAGTTTTTTCTCAAAAACAGTACATTTATGGAATGAGGGCACTGTGGTATCAGCTTTCTGAAAGACACAAAAAAACCCATTGCTTTTATGCAGCATCCCATGAAGAGCAATGTTCACCACAGCTCCCTCATTTTAATTGCAAATCTTAAATGTGGCAAGTTTTTAGAATGTGTGTGAGATTGCACATTTTAAATGTGAGCTGGGTTAAAGCTGCTATAAAACTGGTACTATTATCCCCCCAATGTGTTCACTGGATTTGTGTTGGCGTGGCAGGGGAGGGTGAAAGACTCCCAGACTCAACCACCACATTTATAATTGCACGGCTTCCAGGCCAGCAATGCCAGTGGTCTCTTGTCCCTCAGGGTCAGAGACGCCTTGCTGGCTCTAACCCTGCCAGAGGATGCACGCCTTGTTTTCTGGCACTGTTCTGCTTGCTACCGGCTAACTCTGTAACTACTACCAAAGAAGCGGTATGGATGGAGGAAGCGGTTATACAATTAAGGTTTTGTGCTGTGCCAGAAGGGCACTCGAGCTTTATCCATGGCTCTGCCACATGCTTCCAGTGCAGCATAAGCAAGCAAGGACATTCTCAGACATGGGCACTGATCTTGCTTCACTCATTTTTCTGACAGCTGGGGCCTGATCTTTCCAAAACACCGCCTTTTGATGTGCCGACAGCAGGGACTGAATGGGGAAGACGGAAGTCCTGATGCTCAAGCCCCAAGTGCATGAGGGAGAGGCTTTAGAAGATGGTAGCGGATTTACAAATGGTTACACCTGGTCTAGCTTCTGTGAGGAGGGGCAGGAACACCTGCAGAGTTGCAGAAGACACACACAGGAGCTAAATCAGTGGGATGGTGTTTTCTCATTCAGCTACCATCTCACTGTTGCAGATATCAACGCAGATTCTCAGCTGACATCCTCTGCCTCAGCCATCAGATAACTTGGCCACAGAGCCCTTTTTTCAAGTCACATATAAACAAGTGAGTGGCACAAACTGATTTATGTGACTCATGCTTTCTGAAAAAGCATTCTGTAAACAGTTTTTATGGTTAAAAATTATTATAATCTGTCAATTACAGCGTGCTACGCAAAGGGGCACAAGTGTTCTACATTTCCGTCATTTGTCACACATTGCTATGGCCTGTGTCACACACTGGCAAAACTGTAAAGGTTGGGAAGTTTGGTTATGGTCTTGAGAGTACAAATGCATAGCAGCATAGCAGGCAGCCTCTTCACGAAAAAAGATTTTGAAAAACAGGAGAAAAATACTGCTCAGTGGGAACAAATAAGCAGAATGAATCAACTACATACACACAGGTGGGGATGAATGCCTCTGGGAAAGGACATCTGAGTTGTTGCAGATCACAAATGGTGGGAAACAACAAAGCCACAGAAAAGGCACATCCCGTGCTGCGCTGCATGGGTAAGCCTCTCCTGCAAGATTTGAGACCTCTTTTTGAAGAAGGAGGAAGTGGACAAACCAAGGAGAGTCCAGAGGACAGCAGTGATAACCCTAAACATGAGCATGAACATATGAACACAAAGGAGTGCATAACTTCAAGATCAGAAATGCTTGAACAGGGCAACAGAAATTATATGCATTTAAACTTTAGATCATTTCTCTGGCTTTAGCAGTGTAACAATTGTGATGCTACTGCTGCAACAGATCATTGTGTGCCAAACTCTGATTTTGCTGGTATATGGAGCTTCCCTACCAATGTTAGACACATGCCTTTTGGATTTGCCCTTTCACAGTTCAAGCGCAGCTCAGTGCATGGGAGAGGCTAACCCTCCAGCAGGCCATCCCTTTTAATTTTCAAGGAAGCTTGTCAGACAGACAACCTGCTCCATGCTGCTTCTGGTAGAAGGACATTAATTAATGTCCTTGAGTCAATTCCCCTGTTTAACCTTTAAATTCTTACATTCAGAGCACTAACACTAGACAATAGATCAAAATGAGTTTAGTTTTTAGATTGTGCTTATAATGAAAGTGTGGCTCAGTTTTTAGCAAAAATTACCAGTCTGCTTGGGGCAGCTGATAAAACCATTTGGTTGGCTCAGATCTACTTTACAGGCTCAGCAGAGGGAGGGTTCTTATATTTTTGTGGGTATGACCTTTTGTGCAAGACAGGACACACAACTCTTGAGATGGCAGGGGAATTAGTGAGGAGAGAAAAAGATCCAATGTGTTTGGCAAAACGTTCTGTGTTGGGATCACAGTATGTGTGTTTGCATGTACATATGCATATGAGCACATGAAATTTTGTGTGGGGATGAGGAGAAAGCAATATTCACAATTCATCAGCTTAGTGCCATTGGAGTATCCCAGATGCTTATTGCTGGGGATAGACTAGTCATTTCCTGTGGGAAAATACTATTAGTGGAGTAATTCCAGAAAGTTTCAAAAATTTACATTTTTTGTTTACATTTTATTCAGCCAAGCTGGAGACTTTGTGGAACAAGGACAGCTATTTTAAGAAAAAGTCGTCCAGAAATCTGTCTTGAAGAGTTTTCCATCAAAGAAAATGAATTAAAATATGTCTTATTGTTAACTAAAAAAAAAAATTTAAAAAAACTCTATTAAAATCCAGATTCCTGAAGATGCCAGTATTCTCAATAAAAGGTTAAAAGGTTATACAGTCTGTCTTGCCAATTGTAAGTGTTCAAGAATCATGAAACTGGCATGAAAATGAAAAATCTTTCCTGAAATGACACATTAGTTTTTGGCCTCTAGATTTTTGAACTTTAGCTGTCCAGATTTTCAAGCTTATTTTTGCAATAATCATGATTAGAAATTAATGAAAAAATAAAATTGCAGAGGACAGAAGTCCAGATTTTCAAGTAGTATTAGGACTGAATGGGCTGATACTTTGTCAAGAAAGCTTTGAGTACTAAGACCCTCACAGTTATATCCTAAGTGTTGGCCCCTGCAGAACAGCCGGTGTCTGTATCTGGATGGATTTTACAAGCCACTCTCCATTGCTTATGTTTTAACTCCTACATTGGTGGAATATATCTCTTGACTAGAAACGACTTTAAGACAATTGGTCTGACCATCTAAGTTTCTGAGATGCTTTTTGTTACAAAGCAGGTATCTCCAAAGAACAGCTATCTTAACTAACATTTGCAGATCTTTAGTCAATAGTCATTAGTATTTTTTGACAACAGCTGACCAATTCAGGGCCACTATCCAACTGACAGTTCACACCATCTACACTGGTTGAATTCACAAAAGCAGGAGCTTTTATTGCCAGCCTAGGTAAATAATGGCTGAACAGATGCTGTGGGGAAAATGTGCTACTGCTGCAAGAGCCATAGCCCTTATCACCTCCCTTTTGCAGGCAGGAAGGCAGTGGAAAGCAATGCTGGATTTCATTTTTGACTTGCTTGCTGTTCTCTCTGAACAGGGAGAGGTTTAATGAGAAGCAGTGAACCAAGGCTGCACCTGCAGAATTTGTTTTTAAGGGGCAGCACAACCTTTCTCTAATGTGCAGGCAGATTCTCAGAGGGATTTAAATACCTAAGTAAGGTGGTTGATACCTAAGGAGATTCACTGAAAAGGTCTAACTCCGCCGCCCCCTCCTCGCCCTCGCCGCCCCCCACCCCCCCGGAGTAAAATGCATTCATTCTTCCTTCCTTGCCTCCATCTCATACAGCTTTTAGGGGAATAAAGAGAGAGAAGGCCACACACAACACATGTTTCCTGCTGCATAGGATCATTTCTACAACTTCATCCACTACCAGTGGGTCCCAGCAATTTGCCACAGAAGCATCATCCATCAGGAATAGGTGAGCATACATCTTCCATGGCTTTTAATGTCAGCCTCGGTGCCATTCCCTCAATTCCTTTCACTGCTCTGTATGTGTATGTGTGTGTGTAGGAGGGTTGGGTGTGAATTTGTCCCAGGGGAGGGGATTTCACACCTGAGTAGAGAGAGGTTAATTTGCTATACTCCTCTACAGGTGTAGCTGCAGGTCTGGAGTCTGTGCAGTATGTGAACTTGCATACTTAAAGGAGACAGCCATAATCCTGATAATTTCCAGGTAGGTAATATGAAGCAGATCAAAGCCTGTGCCGTGAGGGACTTTGCTTCTCTCCACTCATGCAAAATCTGCCTTGATGTGTTCCTTATCTGGGGGGGTGGGGGGGCGGAGGGGACACAGGTTTTGAGCTTTGAGATGCATCTGCTGGGGGGAAGGAGGCAGGAGGAAGGAGGGACACAGTGGTCTTGGTGTGGAGCAGTTCTCACATTACGCAGCATTAACTCAGGGCTGCCACACAAAACCGGCCAGCAGCTGTGCCTTTGTTTTTGTAGGGGTTTTACGTACAATTAGAGCCCAAAGCAGCAGGCACTGCAGACTGATCCAGGCTGTTGTGGCTGGGGGGGGGGCTTCTGCCACAGGAGCCTCTAAGGGGTAGTCACAAACTCAGCCCTTAGCTGAGCTGTGGAGAGAGGTTCAGCCCGCTTGGGAAGTGGCTTGCTGTTGGCTTGGCATCAGGGTCGGCACACGCTGCTTCTGCTGATGCTTAAGCCTGCAGCTTTCTGCTCTGCACCTCCCGAACCTCTCTACTGGCCTCTGGTCCAAAGCAAAGCTGAGCCCCTTCAGAGCTACATGACAACTACTGCTCCTTATGCTTTCCCTTAAAAGCTTGCATTGAATTTCTTAATTTCCAGCACCACAACCAGCTGTGCAAATACCTGTTTTACTCATTCCTTGTTTAGCCATCTACTGCCAGCCATAGAAGGGCTGGCAGTACCTGCACGGCACAAAAGCCTGCCTGTACGATCACTTTTGGAATAAATTTGATCTAGCAGACTGGATTTCAGATCACGCTACTTGGCGCTGTCTGGATGAGGTATGTTTGTCCCAGTACTAGATCCTCCAAAAGCTGGTTGTCTGTCAAATCACAACTTCCCAACGTGCTATTCAAAGGCAGGGTGCTGTTTGAGCATACATGGGAGGTGACCAGCTTTGTCTATGTAAGCAATAGCTTTGATAAATTGCTGCCACTCCCCCAGCAGGAGCTGGGGAAAAGTAGCATCAGCAGAGAAGACCTGACCCAGGAGCCTTAGATTCAGCCCCTTGTCCTACTTGTAACTTGCAGCATGATCTCAGTCATAACTGTGTTCCCATTCAGCCTTTCTTCTGCCTTGGCTCTGTGCGGTATGATATCTTAAAGGGCGGGCTCTGATTCTTACCTCAATTTGTTGGCGTAACAGACCTCAAGACATACCTTATAATGCTAGTAATAATAAACACGCATTAGCAAGCTATTAACAGGATCTGAAATGTTATGCTGACCTACAACAGAATCCCAAAGGAGCCACATCTGTGTACATCATTTCCAGTTCTGGTCCTGCTGAGGTCTGTATTTTTGCAGTCTTGAAAAAGAGTATAGCTAGGGTCATAGCACAGGGAATAGCTGCCTCACCCTGGAGGGTGCAATGTTCAAGTCCCCAGGGCTGAATCTCACCTTCAGCAGTGTCCTTCAGCACTTTAGCAGAGCCTACATTCACCAGTCACAAGACTGGGAAGGAGATTATCCTCCACCAGGATGTAGGTGCAATTTAACCCTCTTGTTTCCTGCTGACAGCAGAGACTGCTCCATCTTATTCATCTCATCCAGCAGGCAGTGATGGGATGTGAATATTACCTCTCTCCCCATTGGTCAGGCAGAGCAGTATGACCTGGCACACATAGGAAAAGCCTGGGAAAAATGATGCAATTAGCTGGCTACATCCAAGATGCCAAAAGGGTGAACACAAAGAATTGCTACCATACCAGTCCTGAGAAAACAGACCCCAAGTTGCATAGGGCGGTGCATCCCTCAAAACAGCACTATTGTGCTTGTGAAGTGGGCTAATTAGTTCTGCCCTTCAGTCAGGTCAAGTTCAGCCCCTGTGGGAGCATGTATACCATTAGTGGTACCTAAGTAGCTCAGTCAGCATATGGCTTATAAGAGTCCTGCCTCGGGCCACCACTGCAAAATGCAATATCCTTTTGTGACAATCTAGGCCCTGATGGGATTCCAGCACTGTTCCCTGTTGCCGCATGCTCCTGAGCTTGCAAGAGCTCCATTTGTTAGCCCCAGTGAGACCCTGCACTGCAGGAATGACAAAGCAGGAGTAATGCGGACAAATGCATTATATGAGAAGCAGTTATGGAGATTAGCAGATTCGTGTGAAAGGAACTGAGTAAAACGTTACTAGGAAAGATCTGCTGTAAGTGTCTTTTGAGAGAAATGGTACAGCTTCGTCCCCTGCCAAATTGTTTAATTTTCCCTAAAATTGGCAACACACTGAGAAGGGGAGTAGGAGGCTGTACAAGAATCTTTATTTACTAGAGAGCTCTCTATCTCTCTTTGGAGATTTATGAAACCTTGTAGGTTGTTTTCTGTTAACATCTTATACTCCTGAAAAGCCTTTTCCGGTTAGAATAAATGATGCCCCACCTGCCACGGCAAGAACAGATTATGTACTTCTCCAAAAGGACCTGACTGAATTGCACAACAAAAGATGAAACAGCATGGCATTTCTTTTGAAGCAAAAGTAAAACTAGTGTCTATGGTATTTCATTTAGCGGAAGAAAGAGAGATGAATAATAGATGGTCCTCTGGAAATATTGTTCCACCAGCTCTCAGCTGGAATCAGGCAGTGCTAATACACTAACAGCATTCAAGATTATTCTATTTAATCTCCATAATGATATAGTAATTTTAGTGAAGTCAGAAGCAATGGCAACTTTCCCCTTTCTCCCATAAGGACCCTGAATCTGTAAGTGAAAGGAGGTGTTAGCCATGGTCCAAAGCAACAGATAAAGAGCATTTAGCTTCCCTGACATTCTCTAGAAGTGTCAGATAACTAGCACATGATATAAGACATTGTGATTAGGAAACAATATACCACTGAAATGTTTCAGGATGTGAGGGACTTCTTAAAAAAAAAAAAAAAAAAAGTGCTTTGGAAATACAAAGTAGGTGAAGGTAGTTGAGAGAGAGTTAATCACAAGTATCAGTGACAGCAATAGCACAATAAACCTTGTTTACTACAGATGTTTCTGGTTTTGCGTTGTCACATCTCTAAGGAAGGGTGAAAGGACAGGGCCGTACCATATAAGGCCGCCACCCACAACATCCTGAATCCATGTTTCTCAATTATCTTCCAGATACTAAGATTTAATACCTGTAGAAGTACACACCAACCCCGGAGATCATCCCAACAAAGTAAATGAAAACAGGTGTTTGGATGTTCCAGAGTGTTTGGTAAAAGCTTAGCAGTCAGGCCTAACACTACATCTTCATTAAATGGGCACTAACTCACACATGCACTCTACTGTAGAAGTAGCTATGAAAAAATAGGTATGTTTCCTTCTTCCTAATTTTGACTCTTATGACAGACTGGCCCACTGCCATACCCACCAATTCATATGAAATGTTTAAAATAGCCCACAGTGTGTTTCCTTTCTGCCCAATCTGAGTGCAAAATAGACATGTCTCATGGCAGAGCATCACTTTGGCTGCTGGTAGTTTGCAAGACAAATGGTTCTTTATTGTTTGGTGTCCAAGAGGTGTGCAGCATTTTGCCTTATGCTGCTGCTTTTGCTGCAGCACTCCACGAAATATGCAACCTTGCCCAGTAACAGAAGATATTGAGAAGTTTCAGAGCTGCTGTTTCTCTGCCCTGCTGGGAGTTGACTGAATCCTCTTGCATTTCCCTAAAAGTAGTTGGGGTGCAGGATGGATATAGGCTGTGGCCAGAGAAGGTGCAAAGGCCAGGAAAACATGTAAAAAGCATACAGAACCAGCACATCCAGACCCAAAGAATTTAACTATGTTGGCATGGTCAGATTCCAAAGATGAATTATGACCTCCTCACAGCTTGCAGTCCTGATCAACAGCCAAATTTACTGGTACTCTACCACCAGTCTTCACCTAAGGGGCAGCACGTCATTTGCTGTTCAAGCATCAGCAGGTTACCATGTGAATCCTCCATTCCGGCCTCCCAGTAATGTGCCTCCACCCTGGAAGATGGGTTAGCATCAAAGGGATGCCACAAATGAGATACTGTGAAGCACGTGCAGGCTGGGGGCAAGGGAGCATGGGCTTCTTAGGGACAGGTCATGGACCAGTGGCACTGTCTCCCTCTTGGGCCAGCCCTCTGAACCATATGCTTCACGCCAGCTCTGTGCAAATCTCTGTGAGTGGCACTGTGCTAGCCACAGTGTTTGTAAGTGGGAGGTTACACTGATCATACTGGAACACTGAGAAACTTAACTCTAAGGCTGGGTGGCTCTTGGAGATAAGATGGAAAAGACACTTGTCCATCCATTTGCACATCCATCTCCCAAGAGCCAAGAACCACAGTCTCACCTGGGCAGTACGTTGCCTTCATATGGCTGTGTCCTGGTTTCAGCCAGGATGGAGCTCGTTCTTGTCTTCAGCAGCTCCTGTGTTTTGGAGATGTCATGCCCAGTATAAGTGAGGGTCAGCCATTGCTCTCGTTCCTTTTTCCTTTAGGATTCGGGTTCCTTGTTCGGTACGCTTTCTGTTCATGTTCCTTTCTTGTTATC
>KL281683.1:5545-32668 GCA_000699545.1 Podiceps cristatus
CATTTTTTAACAGTGTGTTTCTTTAAAATTAAATTAGGAGGAAAAAATGCAGGTTTTGGCATCTCTGCCACCTAATTTTGCAGAATCAGTACTTCCAAAGATGTTAATCCTTGATTTTATTGTGCAGCCAAAGGTGGTCTATTTTTCTGGTTTCATGCTGACTTTGACATTGCTAAAAGTGTGACAAATAGACATTCTGCAGATGTGTATATATAGAGGTGTTTAGTTTTTGTAAGATTTTCTTAGATTAAGAAAATACTATTTGAAGGTTTTTTATTCTTTGAAGTTTGGTGGTGTTTGAAATCCACATAATAGGTAATCTGTCATATCCCTTTTTAGTAGCTTGTTTTTTACAACGGTTTTTAAATGGGTCTCATTTGACGATTTATAATGATGGCTGTGACTGTAAGATGGAAAGTTCTGACATGGAATAAATTTACTGTCAGTATAGATTTGTTAAAATTTTGATTGGTTTATTCTGTATTGACAGAATTTGTCCGGGATCAGGTATCATGTCTGTGCCACTCTTTACTATACATCGGCTGTTGTTCCACACTCAACATATCATGTGCTCAGGATAATTTGCCAGAAATGAGATTATGTGCTTGAACCAGGCAAAATTTTTGCACACATACACGTGTCTTATGTTAACAATCATGGAACTGTGGCCTAATCCTTTTGTTCTTAATATTTTAGAACTAAAATCAAGGAACACATAAAAAGCAGTACTTTTTTTTGGCCTGCTGTGCAACACTTTATGACACTATCTGCTTTCCTGTTGAAAATGTCATCTAAGACTTAAATTGTAAGGCCCTTGTAAATAGGAAGAAATACCTTTGTGTATAGATATGTCTAGGCAGATAGGATTTTTATGTTCTAATTTGAGAAAGTATATATATGTGTCTCTGAAAGTACCTGCCTTGGTCCCTGAATTGCTTCTTCATATGCAGATATAATTTAACCAAAGGTAGGTTAAATATAGGCATTCTTTATAATTTTCATTTTTCTGCTTTTGATTTGGTTAAGGGTATGATTAGATTCTTCACTAATGAAATTTGTCTTGAGATGACCTTGCAGAACTTCTTGTGAAATGTGCTTTACTGGTGGTAGAGCCATGTGGTCCATGCATTACGTATGCAATGCATTGTGAAACATGAAGTGGCGATAAAATCTAACTTGAGTTATAATCAACTCTACCTGCCCTCAGGGAGTACTAGGAGAAAAAAAGGTAATAAAATCCTATAGTTCATATTTTAATGGCATTGTGCACAGCATTGTCAATCTTGCTACAATTACAAAATACTGTTTAGTGTAAAATAATTTAGAAATAATGCTTTGCTGTTGGAATGACAAAACCAGATTGTACTATAATTTCTATAATTTTCTATAATTTAAAAATAAAACTCATGAAAGCATAAATATTTTCTATAATAGATTGAAGGGTATCTAGCTTACATTTAGAAATAATGCCATGAAACTCTGATACTTACATTTCTCTAAAAGTTAAGTTCTAATTGAAGCAGAAGACAGACCAGCACCAAATTACCTCCCCATCTTCTGTTTAGGGAAAAAATGACTAGCAGAGTAAACAGTTTCAGTGAAGGCTTGAAACTCTGTATTTGTGTATTGGTCATATTTGCCTTCCAGTATAAGAGACTGGCTACCTATGACCATCTACAGTTAAAAAGTGTTTTAAATAATACTGAAAGATTTCAGTATAGTCTGAGAGAAAACCTTATTATCTCCCTTTTTAAAAAAATCTGGACTCCTACCCTTTTCTCCATTTATATAATATTTAACAAATAGCTGATGATAGTATAGAGTCTTTTCCCTTCTACTCTTTGCTGCTTTGATCTGCAAGAGCTGTATATAGCCTGTTTCCCCTGTAGTGGTTCCCTTGTTTGTCACTTTTTGTCCCTAAAAATGAGCAGTTAAAATCATTAATTTGCTTATGAAAGCTTATGAAATTGGGATCACTTCAGCAAAATGTTATACAGCTTGAATTTTTTCTTAGCGCCTGTATGATTGGTGTAGAATATGAAGAGTATATGCAAATTGACCTAGGTTTCCTAGCTTTTCTGGAGCTGGGTGCTGGGAAGCTGTCTCAGTGGTAGAGCCTGGTGGAAGGGTGTGAGTGGGTCGTGTTCTCGCAGTCAGGTTATATAAAAAGTCAACATGGATATCTGGCCCTTTTAAATTTCAGAAATATTTCTTTGGTAACTTCAGTGATTAATGTGCATAGAAACCTGCAGTTCCTTGGAACTCATTAATGAAACTAGTCTGGTTTGATCTTTGAGAGGAAAGAAATGAGAGCGTATCACTGACTAATGTAAAAGATTGCAGTGTGTTACTGTATTGGCCTCTGTGCCAAGGTAAAGAACAGGGTCTCTGCCTTATGGGGCTCTTGCACTAAAGAGCTGAGGTACAGAACTGCATAGGTATTACATGCACCTAGATTTTATGTCCTTAAAACAGCTACAGCAAGGTAGTGAGAATGAAGGTACAACCATAATTTAACTTTGAGCATTCAGTTGCTCTGTCCATACAGGGGTTTATGATGTTTATATTAACTATGGATGCTTGATTAATTCTCCTGGTTGTAACATGGCTTTAGAAAGTTGGGATGACATTCACAGGAGATACAGGTGCTCTTGCTTGCTGGTCCCTTTGCTTTAAAGAGTTTGCTCCTGAGCTGACTTTTTAATGTGAATCTTCCACAGTTAATGGCACAAAATACACCTGAAATTGCTGCCATCCTGCAGATTGGAAGGCAGCAAGAAGCATTAAAGAGCACCAGGTGCTCAGCCTGGGCACACATTTTGCAGGCCAAGCTTGTAGTAAGCTTGGGGTTTAAGCAATTTTGAACTCCTGCATACATTTTTCATGCTGCTTCAGCAGAATATCTTTGTCATTGGGAGCTGTGTACTTTTTACAGAATTGCACGTGTGATTGTACACAATGTGCTCACAGTCTTTTTGTTATACATAGAAGAAAGCTCAACACATTTAATCGGAGGTACATTAGACACAAAAGATGTGATTTTTAGGAAAAAAAAAGGAAAAAAAAAAGGAAACAAGAAAGAAAAGAGGGAGATGGCCAAGACCCCATCTCTTAAGAGCCTCAAATGAAGAGAAGACACAAAAATTTGAGTAGATTGCTTATTCATTAAGTTCCTTAAGAAGAAAGACAGTAAAAGCAGCAGATTTTTGCAAAAGATCATTGGTTTTCTATATGACTTTAGCTCTTACATAGAAAGGAATGTTGCAAGGAGGGCTGAGGTGACAAAATAATTGAAGCAGCTGCTAATAGCATTTTAAATTTCAGACTGATTTTATCAGAAAAATATCTTTGCATAAGTTATTAATAAGCAGTTGAACCGGTTGCATAAACACTTTGTATTTTTTAGGTTTTGTAACATAATTCTTGCTCAAATGTCTTGTGAGATTAGTAAATCTGTCCTAGGCCCTTTATGCAATTATCTGAAATGTTAAAGAAATGAGGAAAGGAAAAATAGATCTTAAGAATCCAAACCAACATTGTAGTTGTCTCATTTCTCAGTGGGGGATAGGCAGGCATCCTGATCTTCAGAATTAAATCTTTTTCTGTGGTTGGTAACAGTTACCTTAAGGCTTTATTTCTGTTGCAGCTTAGCTAGGGTACTCCCATAGCAAAGATTTCTCCTAATATGAAACTATGAAAGCCAGAGACAGAATTGGTAGATCAAAATGAGCTGTCTTCCTGGTCTGCCGAAATTCTTTAGTTTGTGTTGTGTGAAATTAATGGCATGTGATGAGCTCTGAATTCAATGAGCAGAGAAAGTTTGTATCTGTGCTATACTGGGGTAGTTTATGAACTGCGGCTCCTGAGAAAGTTTTGAGATGTCAAATGTTGGTATTTTGTGGATTAGATGAAGCAAATGCAGAAAATCAGAAGGAAATTAAGAAGGGAAAAAAAAGAATCTTAGCATTTGGCACTGGAAATATTTCCTAGCTGGTGGCTGAGCTTTTTTTGTCGTTGTTCTTACTGGTAAAGGAGAAAAATCCTGTTGCCTTGAGTGGCACAGGTGGCAAAGCAGTGAGGAGTCTGCGGACCTACACTGTGGTCGCAGATCTGCAGGGGGAATCATATCTGTGCTGCATGCTTTGTTGCCAAGAATGGGTGTATCAATTGAAGGAGTTTGTGTGGTTTTGTTAGTAATTTAGAAACCACAAGCAAGATTTTTAGGGCTTTGTAGGCAGAGCTGTTTTTGAAAGTGCTTGATGTTTTCTGAAATGTGCAAAGGCTTTTGAGCTCTGTCAGAAATGCAGCAAGATCGACGATTGCTTTCCATGAAAGACAAGTTCCTTAACACTTTATACTTTGAGAGCTACATGAGCATCTTGGATTTCTAAATTCAAAATGACATGGAAAAACTATGCTTGTAAAGGCACTCAGCCTTTAAGATTCTCTCGTAAAGCCAGTACCTATGTGAACGCTCGAGAGTATGCTCCAGTCTGAAGATGAGGGCTTCGTTATTTTGTATTCTTTGTGTTCATTGTGAGTACTCTATCTGCAAAAGGTCAGAGAAGTAAAATGATCTTACAGGTATTAAATAATCATGAAATAAATTGGAATGGTACGATTTTTATTTTGAAAGAGGAAACAACTCCTGTTGTGGTTTACAAATATTTAAATGCTTAAACTAATTGTCAGCCTCAGTTTTGAATGAGGAAGCAAAATAAAATGCATGATGTGCTCAGTTTCTCATAGTACTTGCCAGGAGAAACCAAGTTTTGAAAACAGTTGGCCTGCTTTCAGACACGGATTTTAATGAGATTAAAAGAGAAAGAATGTGCAAGTTTGATTAGAAAGTTTGGCCATATTCTGACAATGGGTCCTGGAAGCCAGCAGAGAAAAATGTTGTGTTTTTTAGTGATAGAATTGATTTGCTTTGGAAAATTAAAAGTGGGAAGCAGTGGGTAGCTGTTGAATAATTACAGCAAAGTGTACTAAGTTAGTATGAGAGAATCTGTACCGTTGTACACAGACTGCAGGAGGTCTGAAAGGCAATTTTAGTGGCCCAGACATTTTCTCAAGTTTTTCAGCTAGTTATTTGCCAGTAATAATTTAATGAAGGATTTTGTGGGTTTTGCAAAGCTTTTATAGCAACGTAATTTGAAAACAGAAACTAACACAATAGTCCTCCACTTTCCCTGTGTTAGGGCTTTTCCTACAGTTAGATGAAGAGTGGTGTTAGAGTGTGCTTGAGCTTGGCAAGGTGGAGAGCATGGTGCGTTGCAGAACGTGTCAGGAGCCCCGGTGCATGAGAAAAGATCCATTTACTTATAGGTGTACACCCAGCAGAGGATTAAGGAATAGATTTGAAAAGAAATGTTCAAATTAAGAACTAAAAGTGTTTTCAAAAAGTCTCTTTGAGTCTGCGTATATACTACGGTGTATATACCTATCAACATGTTTTGTCAGTAAGTAAGAGATGGTGCAAGGAAGGCGTGGTATTGTGGGCGGTGGGGGACGTCAGCTTGTGAACACCATTTAAAATGATGTGGAGTATGAAAAGGCTTGAGAATCACTGAGTTAGTATAAAGGCGATAAAACAAGGTCTTTTGGTCCATATAACAATGTTTGAAAGGCTGTTTTCTTTCTCATTTAACATGCAGCAAGGACATATGGGAGAAGGCGAGGTAACAATATTCCTATTTAATTTTCTAATGTTGACAATGTCTCATGGGAGAAATAACATTAAGTTGTTACTAGAGGGCAAACTCCAAAATTTAAGATTATAAAGCATCAGTTCACATAAGTTTACATAGTCTGCATGCCATAAATAAACATTTTAACTGAATTAGGTAGTACTCCACAGTAGTACTATTGAGGCTGAAATGGTCACAGTCCTTGCAGTGGACAGTCATCTATATGATTTGTTACACTGGAGGGCTGCGTTCCTGTGTTTGTGTGTATGTTATGAATGCCAATGCTGGAGAGGTTTATTTTGGTTCTTTGCGTGCTGATGGTTTTCTTGATGCAGCATAGACTATAACAAATATATGTCCTGGCCTGCTAGGTTAAAGAACCAGATCCTGAAAGCATGCATGTTGAATTATCTAACAGCAGCGGTAATGCTGATGAACCTGAAAAGGTTGTTTAGGTATGGAGAATTGCTCCCTTCCAAAAATCCCTGCAGGACTGGGGTCTTAAGAAATGAAACAAATCCTATGTGCATCAGTTCGTTAGGGGAAAAAAAATAACATTGTAACTATATTACAATGTTTTTATCATGGTAGGAACCAAGTTTGCCTAGCTACAGAAATAGGCCTGATTATAGTTGATTTTTATTTTTATTAAAGGTGTACAAACATTCTTGAAATTTCAAATAAAGCAAGTTGACTGAGCCTTCCATTTTTTTGTATAAATTCTATGGACTGTGGATCTTACTGTACTTTTTTTTTTTTTCCCCAGCTTGTTAGCGGTTTGATTTTTTTTGCATGGAAATACCTGGATATTGGAACTGGTCAAATTTTCTGTTTTCAAGATGCTTTCTTTTTAAAATTTATTTCAAAGGGAGGAAGCAAGAACAGGATAAATTAACCTTACCAATACATTACTGTGGTAGCTTGTAATGAATTCTGAAAAAGCAGACATAGTATATCACATCATAGGCAAAAAGAAATGTATCCTAAAACTTGTAGCCCACCTCATTTATTTGCTTACTTTGCCTATATATATTTATTCCTAAAATGCTCCTTAAATGAGTATAAGTCTATTCAGTTTGTTGTCTAGGTATTGAATACTGTAACTAAAGGGTGAATTCATGGAAGAGATCAGCTTGTGTGCTCTATTTAGGCTATTACACAGTTGCATGTATAAATCAAAGAATCTTACTTAAAAGTAATAAATATTATTAAGGAAATCTGATAAAGGTTTATCATAGAAGGATATTGGGCTGTGAGGGGAAGCATGCTTACAACATTTTCTCTTAGAGCGAGTCCATTAACGAAACTCTGTTGTAACTTCTAAGTAAACTTGCTTCTAGGAATGACACAGTATTGCCTAGTTTTCAGTCTTCATTTGCAGCCGGTTACAGTGGGTCTTCCTGTTTTTATCAGGATATTTTTGTTATTTACAAGTGAGTGGTTTATGATATGTTTTGATATCAGGTAATTTAAATGTGTAATATACTCAGCTGGTAGAGTTCTGGTTTTCCCATCTGAACTGTGAAAGTGTATCTACTCATTGTAAGAACCTGTTCACTGGAAAAGGATATATATGGCTTAGGTTTTAGTGATGTCTGCTATTGGGAAAGTCCCGGGAAAAACAAAAAACCCCACACTTTTATTCTCTTCTGGCTTTATACCTTTTTAAAAGAAACCTAATCGGAAACATGAAATATTATGGAAAATGGTCAACTTGAGCATCCATTAGAAATACTGTTTTGTTTCAAATTTTCATTAGTTGTAGTGCTGTTATGAAGGTAGCAACGTTTTTTTCTGAAATAATGCATTTGAGTTAATGATAGTGAAAACTATAAGGGTCATATGAAATTGAGAACATAACTGCTCATTAAAAGGGAAGGTTGCAAACTGTTCTGCTAATGCAGCAACTAGTGCATTTTTAAGGAACTATTTAAACAGTGTGTGCTTTGTTCTGTTAGTATGGTTTTTTCCTTTTTTTTTTTTTTTTTTTTTTTTAAACCCACTCTTCAGGTCAGTCTTCACTGTTTCCAATGGAAGACGGGTTCTTGGATGATGGACGTGGGGATCAGACTCTTCACAGTGGTTTAGGATCACCTCACTGCTTCTCCCATCAGAATGGAGAAAGAGTGGAACGGTATTCCCGTAAAGTCTTTGTTGGCGGACTGCCACCAGATATTGATGAAGGTACGTCCAGAACATCTTATCCAGAAAAGCTCCTTCTGGCTTAATGACAAAACTGTGGTGCAAAACCTTTTGTCTGTTAGCTAATGAATGATTGTTTCCCAAGCTCTATGGAAAGGTTTTGATATATAAATGGTCTTTGCATATTACCACTTTCAGTCCCTGGCAAACATGAGATAATTCAAGCTAGTTTAGGCTATAGCGTTGTTTTGCCATTGAAGAACAAAATCATATGTTACCACACATTTAACTGACTTTTACAGTATAAAAAAATATAAAAAAGGGATAGTGATGCAAAAATAAACAAGTATCACCTGTTGAAACTCATAAATACATGCAGTCATTTTGGAGGTACCAGAAGCCAGTAGTAGGAAAAGTAGTTTTATAAAGTTTGTATAGCATAGTAGGTCATAGCTCTTTATTTGGATGCTTATGTGTAATGCTCAGAGGTTGTTTTCAGCAATGATTATGTCTTGCGGTAGCTTCTAACATGTGCATGGTGAGGACTTGGACAGGAATGAATCTGTGTAGAGGCAGTTGTATACAGTGAAGAACAGGAAGTTTGTGGTGGGTCCACCATACAGACAAAGGTGATAGAATACTGCAGCGGTTGTTAAAAAAAAAAACAAACCCAAAACAAAAAAAAAAAAACACAACAAAAAACAGAACCAAACCCAAACCACCTATATCATGCACGAGCGTTGTGAATATTCGTTTCACCAGAGTTCTGTATTCTGTATGTATGAGCGTGCTGGGATAGTGGTTAAAAGAACTACAGCAACTGTAAATCTGAAAAAGTCTAATCGCAGAATCATTTTAATACCCACTTTTGGTGTCAGGGAGAGTGACTGTAATGCACTGCAGTGTGTACTACTGTGATGTGACAGCCTGACTTTCATGTCAAACAGAGCTACTTGATTATTAAAAGGTCAAATATAACATGGTGTTTAGGTGGAAAAATGATCTTACAGTCTCTCTCTGTTGTTGGGGTTTTGTTTGGTTTTTAACTTTATCACCTTTGTTTTAAAAGCAGATGAACGCATGATTAGTTTAGTCTGTGGACCCTAGTAATTGAAGAATAGGACTTTCCTAACCTTGTACTGGGAGGGTGCCTTGAATTTTTCAGAGTTGCTTCTGTCAGCGCTCTTCCTGTTAAATGCACAAGGGTGAATTAGAATAAGGAGTATATGATTTAAAATCTGCATCACAGATGAATTTTTGAGGTTTTTAGGAAGCATTTTATGTATGTGCTTTAACATTAAATTTGTGTTAAGTGTTGTTCTGAATGGAGATATATTTTAAGAACAGGCATTTAAGGCATGTTCTCCTTAGTTTATATCTTCATCGGCATGTTAATCTTGACACACTCCCATTGCTGTATATGTTCCTGATCATCTGTAGTACACAGAGAAACTCAGTACAGTGGATTGTCTGTTACTATTTCATTAGCAACATCACCAGAGTATAAACAAACTGAAAAAGACATAATTTGTAACACCTTTTCAGATTTCTAACTGAATTTGAAGATGGGGAAAATCCTCTAAATTGTGTATTGGGACCCCCCACAGCATGCTAGTATAGAAAGCCCTGTAATACCATAAACAGAATATAGCTGAGCAGTGTGCCAATTTAGATGACACTCCAGCAATGTGAAGATTGCTCTTTTTATTTCAATTTTTAAATGAAAAATTCTTGTCCATAGAACTTTAGTTATAGTTCATCTGTGTGGAGAAGGAAAAGCAAATAATCACTCAATTTCAAGAACAGAATTGTAACTCAAAGACTTCTATGGGACTAGCATATGCAAATTTATACCAGTAATTTGAGGTCAAAGGCAGAATTGAAATGGATGCAAGAATTGCTTCTTGATGTAGTAATGTGTTCTTGCCATCTCTCCTATAAAATTACGTAACTATGTCCTGCAAGTTTGAGGTCAAGCTCAGATAGTGTTTGCGCTTGGGGCACTGGCATGTGATATGAATAGGCATGTCTGGGTCTTGTGGTAGTCCTTTTGTTTTTTTCTAGTCTTTCTGCAATTATAAGGCATATTGACAGAGCTGGTTGCTTACTAGCAAGTCAGCAAATTGTTTCTAAACTCTTTGTGGGAGTTGAAGCTGGGTTATGATAGCTGTATCGATGCAGTGATTCCATTTTTGCTAATTAGTGGGTCACAAGCTTTTATTTATAATCGTGAGTAGAAAGAAAAGCTTGATCTTCAACCTGTCTTGTTTTCTAACGTGTGGTCTGACTAGTTGTAAAGATTGCCCATCAGCTAGTAAGCATTGCTGTGAGCGTCTGAACCTTTAGAGTCACAGAATGTTTATTTATAGATGATGCTACCTGAAGTCAGTGTTCTTCAAATTGTCTTTCATTCACTTTAATTTCTATTCATGCCATTCTCCTTCTCTCTTTACAGATGAGATCACTGCTAGTTTTCGTCGCTTTGGACCTTTGATTGTAGACTGGCCTCACAAGGCAGAGAGCAAATCTTATTTTCCTCCTAAAGGTAAATATCAGATAAGCAATAACATATGAGCATTTTAGAATCATTGTTCTTCATAAGACTCCATTTTAGACAAGATTTTTGTGACAGCAGCCCAGTGTTTAGGGGGGAAAAAAGCTGAATCCTTGGGATTGTTACAAACTGATGGAATTTAAAATGTGGCTTTGAAATTATTCTTCACTAAAAGAATTCTTCCTTAGCTTTTTTTTTTCTTTATTCCTTTTTCTCCCTCTGTTGTTCCTCATTTTTGTAATGATAGTCAAGACTCTTTAAAGGGACTAATTGCCCTCCACAAAAGCTGGGAAGGTTTTGTACCTTATATTAACAACCAACCTGGCAGGTTTGCCTCTACAGCTGTGGCTTTTGTTCGGTTCATACTGCTGGCTTATGCTTTTCAAAGGAGATGGGGAGAGAGTATGTTGAGAGAATGATGATGAAAGCTCCTTGCTTTCCTTCATGTCTCTGCGCAGGACTTGCAGGAGGCTGGGTTGGAAACGTGCGAGACCATCTTAAAGTTTGTCCCTTACTGTATGGTAGCATGACGACATGCTAAGCATAATTCTGGTTTAAATTATTATCCTGCAGGCAAATAGACAAATTATGTGTTTGTTTTCCCTTTGTAGGATATGCATTTTTGCTGTTCCAAGATGAAAGCTCTGTACAGGCACTGATTGATGCATGTATTGAAGAAGATGGAAAGCTCTATCTTTGTGTTTCCAGCCCAACTATCAAAGACAAACCGGTAGGTAGAATTGTCAGGGCCTGCACAATTCCTATATGATAACCAGAAATTGGGCTTTTTTTCTTTTTTTTTTTTTCTCTCTCCCTGTCTTCAGAGTGCTAATGTTTAAATTTCTTTAAGGTGTCAAATTAAATTCTCAGAGAGAAGACCAACTTATTTTTAAGCTAGACATTATGAAGTTGTTTTAGTCTAGTTACAATTCATATTTTTGTTAGAAAAAGGTTTAGATCACCATTGCTGATGTAATAAGTATATTTCCAGAGAGGTATTTCATGCTTATTACTAAAATGTAGAATTCATATTATCTGAGTGTTGCATGTATCATGTTTTGACAGAGACAAACAATGTGGCATTGAATTGTAAACTACCATTATAAATGGTTTTGGGGCTGATGTGAGACTGTTAATAGTTGGAGAGACTTCTGCGATATTCCTGTGCTTCAAATTTGGCCAGCTGTAGGCAAATATAAAGTAGCTAGTTTTGCATAGTAAATAAACACGCAACTTTGCACACTGGATCCTGTTGCGTTGAGATAACGCTAGTCTAGTGCTTACACTTGGCTAGAACAACACGAGTAAGGTAGATATTAATGCATCAATGTGGTTTGTACAGCACAGTTCAGTCACGATAAAGTAAATGTCTACGCAAAGGGTGAGTTTTTTCCCAGAAATTTGGGTAACAAGGAAGTGGTGAAATTTAGTATAATCAGTGGTCTGTTTTCACAGAGCTTACTACTATTTCATTTTGAGAAATGATTGCTGAACGAGTAGAAAGCGAGTATAGAAAGTACGGCTGTTTAAGAGGCTTTCTTTGTTAGGATACTGTTTTATATTACTCAGACACTTTGAATTGTGAATGGTTAAAAAACAAGGCTTTTTGTCCATAGGTTCAGATCCGGCCTTGGAACCTTAGTGATAGTGATTTTGTCATGGATGGATCTCAGCCTCTTGACCCACGAAAAACCATTTTTGTTGGTGGTGTTCCTCGGCCTTTACGAGCAGGTACACTGCATGTTCAGCAGCACTGTGCATGTTGAATATGCGATCTGACTGGGGGAGCACTGGGGGAAACAAGTTATTTCAGCAGGGAAGAATTAAGTGTTCTTGACACTTATAGAGGGGGACGTGAATACAAATGGACTGTTTCATTTGATGCTTTTAGAAAAAAATGAGCAAGTCTCCACTACTGTTTTCATTTTCCGTTCTGTTTTAGTGGAACTTGCAATGATAATGGATCGGCTGTATGGCGGGGTTTGCTATGCTGGAATTGACACAGACCCTGAGCTGAAGTACCCAAAAGGAGCTGGGCGGGTTGCATTTTCTAATCAACAGAGTTACATAGCTGCTATCAGTGCTCGCTTTGTTCAGCTGCAACATGGAGAGATAGATAAACGGGTAAGGTCTTCAAGCATATTCTATTTTTGTTCAGTGCTTTCTCTAGAAATGCTTTTCCATGTAAATTCGTGTCTTTGTGAAGACTGTAAATGTTATATGAGATTAATTGCATATTTAGGGGTAGATTGTGCCACTTAGATACAACACAGAATAAAAATGAAGGAGCGGTACAGAGCTGTTGCTTCTGGAACGTGGGAGGCAACTGTGAAGCAGACTTTCTCAAATTGCTTAGCATAATGGGAAGCATGTCAGCTGCCTTGCCCTTTTATAAGAATATTGCATTCGTCATATACGCCCACTGCAAGTATTTGCACTTGTAGTGTTTGTATAATGTCAGGGAGTAAGGTATCTGCCGAGGATGGAGCAGTGATTACTCTTGTTCTGCATCTTTGGAGCGAGTAAGCAGAATCTGGCCCTAGTGTTACACATTGTGTGCTGGGTGTTCCTGAAGAGCATCATACTAATTACTGTAAAATCATCAGCGTGCGTTACAGCCCAACAGTCATCCTCCTCAGCTTACGTAAAGGCTGTATCTGGTTATTTTATTCCTATATTATTACAAAGTAAAGCAATACGCCAACTGGTTCGGCAGTCTGCTTGCCTCTGCCCTCTCATCTATATAAAATGTGACTGAGCCAATTACAGTGATGCTTGGGCCACAATTTTGAGACATTTGGGTCCTTACATCTACCTTTCTGTCTAATTCATGCTTTGTCTCTGGATTTTTCTTACATGACTGTCATTATTGATCTTAATTTTATAACTGCTACAGAGGAAGGTCCCCAAACTTTGCTCATAAGCTGATGATCACTTCACTTCTGCAATGGCTATAAAGCTTGGGTAGAATTGTAACAACAATTTGACTGTGGGCCTATGAATTGGAATGTCTTTGTTCTAATCTTGGCTCTGAAGTAAGTTCTGTACGGCTTTGAACAAATAATTTGTGCCACCCTTGTGCAACTTCTGCTTGCATAAGCAGACACTTGGGTGAATAGGTCCATTGAAGCTGGTGGGACTACAAATTTAAGTAAGCACTTGTGAACTCTAGCAAAGATTTTGCAATGCATTTCCCCTTCCTTCTCTCCTCCCCCTCCTCCTTATTTCCCCATTTTGTGTGTAGTTCAGAAGAAATGTGGGGAAATAAGTGCTCAGAGGATTCATTATAAAAGGGGCTGGGCACATGAAAGAGAGAGAAAAGTACAACAGTGGCAATACTACTTTTTATTAATAAGGTACTATTAATAATTTTTTCTAATAAAGTTTTTCTGTAAAAATAAACTCAGTAACAAAAAGGGATTTCCTGTAAAATTAGGCAAGGAAGTGCTGCTAAAGGGTGTGCCCTTCAAAGAGATAATGCAAATGACGTGCTCAGTGGCCTGCAGCACCCACCCCTGCGGAGCTGCTGACTGCTGCCTCCCTAAGCTGCCTGATGAGGTTGCTGTCATTGAAGCTGTTTCTCTGTAGCTGGGAAAACTCGGCCTACCTAGCACCAATAACAATTGCAGGCATTATTTGGCACACGCATTTCAGCACACGCTGACTAAATGTGCTGAGGACTCTGACTAATATCCATGGGTTGTAAACTTGCACAAAAACCAGTGCTGCGGTAACAGGCTAAAGCAAGCAGAGGTATAATTACTTGTGCTGTAGTTTGGCCTCTGAATATGTCTGTAGACATAATAGAGCAGCAGAATTGCCGTGTTAAGGAGGCCTGCGTAGCAGATTTGTAGGTTCTCCTCTTAGCCCTTCTAGAAAATGACACTCATCAGTGAATACCCAACCTCGATCTAAATAGCAAACTAGGTGATGAAAGGAGAACGTGGTGTGAGGAATATTTGTCTGCCTCTGCTCCTTTACAAATGCATTCTTCTGAGTTGCATGGAGGTGTGTTTGAGAAATGGAACTCTAGCAGTGGAAGAGGAGAAAAACTGAGGCAAAAAAAAAAAGACTGTTGTACTATCTCCAGGTAGTTTATGTGTACTGTAAGCACCAATGGCATCAAACTGCTGCACTGCCCTGTCTCGACTGTGATAAAATTGGGTAAGTTTAAAACCACGGGAATGTGTGAATGTCCTCATTTGAATGCACTGGCGTACCTCTGAGGCTTGAGAGGTCTAGAAAGGAGCCTCCATAAGCCAGACACAGGGATGACAGGTTAACAGTAGAGGTACCAGTCGTAGTCTGGATATTTGGAAATGTTTGTGAAAACACCTAATTAAATGAGCTTCAGAGAAGGCTCACAAACACTTCTAGAAGAGGACCTTGTACCTGTACTTTTTTAACCTGAAGTTTTGTGTTGCACTTCTGATAACGTCACATGGACCTTTCACAGTTCGGTGGAGCGAAGGAATGGGAGTGGAGGTGATTGCTGGTTTTGAGGTGAAACTGAGCCTTTAGGGGATGGCAGTGCTGCAGTTGTGATTTAAACGCATAGGCATGTCTAAACGAGCTGTGTTCCAGCCAGCTTGGATGCAGTGAGCAGCAAGCTTTGCCTTGCTGTCACAGAGAAGGCGCTCTGGAGTGCTGTGAGTGGGGGTTTGTAGCCCACAGGACAGCAGGCTTGGTTTTGGTATGCAAATACCTAAATTAAAAGTTAGTAGCCTGCAGATGTTGCAGTGTAGATGTGTTCTTGGAGCACCAGCTGGTAAGTTCCGGTGAGTCATTATCAGTTAAGAACTTGAAGAGATTTTTCTTCTCCTTTCTTGTCTGCTGTACTGAATTACTGCTCAGCTGGCCCTTAATGCCAACAGCGTAGATGGCCATCAGTCCCATTTTAAGCTTCTCATTTGATCCCAACTAGATGAGATAGGTTTCCTTTTGCTGAGAGGACTAAGCCACAGAAAAAGAGAACAGAAAGGTGCTGCTTATTAAGGTAATAAATGAAATTTTTTAAAGTTGGAAATTCAGATACTGAAATTTAGAGACCATGAGCCTGTCTAATCTGCTTTTAGAGTGTTGTGTAAACAGTTTACCTGCCTACCTGAAAGGGTAGGAGCTTAATTGTACATCACCGTGCTTAAAAATAAACCCCCAGAATTCCTTGGGGTTTTGATGTGAATCTGTGTATCGGTTCTTCAGCGATGGGTCGATTGGTCCTTCCTGTAAATGAGTGACAGCGTGCGTGATGCTGATGGTCAGCGTTGGTTTCAGGGGTTCTTTTAAAGGATCAAGGAGGACAGTGGGGAGCAGGATTGTTCTCCAGCAAGTGCCCATAGTTTTGGGTGTATAATGGCTGTGATCAAGTGTAATGAGGGGGGAAATCCTTGAGCGTAGTGTTCCCTACTACAAAACTGTGATCACAATTCTGCTAGAGCACAGATAGTAAATAGTGTGGAATTGTCTGTATCTACATTGTTATTAAGAATTGTAAACTTTCTTCTCATTTCCTGAATACAGGTGGAAGTTAAGCCATATGTCTTGGATGATCAGCTTTGTGATGAATGTCAGGGGGCCCGTTGCGGTGGAAAATTTGCTCCATTTTTCTGTGCTAATGTTACCTGTCTGCAGTATTACTGTGAATATTGCTGGGCTGCTATCCATTCACGCGCTGGCAGGGAATTCCACAAGCCCCTGGTGAAGGAGGGAGGAGATCGCCCAAGACATATTTCATTCCGCTGGAACTAAACGATCACTGCAGTGCTCATATGCAGGCCTCAAATTAAGTGCACTCTTCTGTTATCCTCATTGTCCCTACCCCACCCTACCCTTTCTCTTCTTCAAGATAGCATGTCCTTTTGTAGTAGTCTGTAATTTAACAATAGTATAATGAAAGAATGACCTATAATATGGGTATTTTGTAGAATCTTGTCATTGAAAACTGTATTGGGAACTCCTTTTCGTATCGATAACATGTTGCAAGTGAGTTGCATTCTCTTGTCTTTACTACAGAGAGAACACTTAATTTCATGCAACATTTTCTTAGAGGAGAGAAAAATATTAAGAAAAGAGAATTGAAACAATAGAGTATTTTGGTTTTTTAATTAAATTATTGTTAATAAAGAACATAAGAATACTTTTATTAAAATAACCGTGTAACAATAACACTATCAGTCTGTTCTGACACTTTTCCCCCAGGGAAGCCTGTTTTTGCCTCTCTTTTTTTGTTTAAACTTCGGATTTTTCCAGCAACAGATGAAGTTAGCATTTACCTACCAACAGAAAAGAGCATGTTTAAAGCAACAAAAATGCATGAGCAAAGTTGAAGCAGCATTAGAATAATTATCTTTTAAAAAATCTGTTAAGGGTTTTGAGGCTGAAATTTTAGCTCAGTATGTATCTGACCGTGCCTCTGACTACCACCCACATCCAAATTACTAATGAGATAGGCAGAGCTTACTATATTTTCATCAAAATTATTACATTTTAAGAATTCCTGAATGTAAAAGTTAAGTAAAGTTACTACTGAGGGGGAGTGCACTTTTTTTTCTTTCTTTGAGAACTCAATTGTCTGGTTACAGCCCTAGAAATCCTACCAAAGCTAGAGTAATGACAACTAGTTAACTGGCATTTCCTCTCCTGAAGGATGAATATATAGATTTTATTTTTGATGGCTATATATAACTCTATATCCTAATATACTAACTTTCATCAGGGGCCAGCCTTTGCTCTCCATTTTGACATGAAAAAGTAGAAAACCTAAAGATACCTCAAGGATATCACTGATTTTTACTGAAGTTTTGATATTCCATTGTGTCACACAAACTAAAATTGGCTGCTTATTCGTTTCCCATCTTGGATGTAAAGTTAGTTTTAAATACCCTCTAATTTAGTTGTAACAGAAGGCAAGAACCTAAGTGTTTCCAAGTCTTGTTTTGCACTATTTTCTGAATTTGTGCATAAAATGGTGGAAGTGTGCATATGCCTTTCTACTCTTCCTGTAGAAAGAATCCCAAGTAAGATTCCACCTCTTCAGAACTTAATGTGGGGAACTAAAGAAACACAGGTATTTGAAGTGCCAACATTGCTAAGTTAATGCCTGCTTTATTATAAATAAGTTCTACCTTGGGAAGCATTAACACAGTACATGTTAATTGAGTGATAAAGAGTGGGTGCAGGGGTTTAGTTTGAAACAGTTGAATGAAGGAGTAGTTCTGAAAATTATTTTTGTTACTTTTGAACTAATGCCCTGGCCAACTTCTCAAATGATTTTTTAGCAGTGTGCAAACAAATTTAGTGGCAATCTTCTAAACTGCCTGAGCGGCATGGTACCATCCTAGATTCTCTCAAACCAAAGACTTGCCTCAGCACTGCTTGGGAAACATCTGCTCCGTTACAAGCCTTTCTGGCCCCCCTCATCCCGTTCCCCCGGCCCAGATTATCTGTATGAGAAGCAGTTTTTATTTTCAATACAGGCTTTAATGAACTATACCTTACCAAGTTCCAAAGGTCAAAATGGAGACATTTGCTGTCTACTAGTCAAGTATAGAAAGGGAGCTGCTTTTTAATGAAATCCCTGAAAATATTGACAACAGTAATGCAAATGCAGAGTGCTCTTGTGTAGATTGTCAGGGACTTTTTTTTCTCTGAAGTACATAATTATAGTTGGAATGTTCCTTTAATTTTTTTAATGCTTGTAGGTGGCTTGGGGTGTGCTATTGTGCCGATCCTACCCAGTAAACAGGTGAGATGGGTTACCATTACAAGAAATAACACTGTTTGAGAACTAGCTTTGAATAATAATTTTCCCTTTGTACATGACCTGCTGAATTTCGGTACAGTGTTTTTGTAGCTAACTTATTTTGTCATGCACATAATGTATATTTGTTATGCACTACTTTTGTATATCTTGTTTTTCCAACAGTGAGCATTTTTAGGCACACTTTTCACTGACGGGATATCTCTTTATGCAATACCTCAATTTTTCATATTGCAAAGAGTAGCTTTTTGTACTTTTATTACTGAGAGATCTTCATATACTTCATTTTTTAATATAAATAATTTTAATAAATTTTATTTTCTTATATTCTGCTTTTTATACATTTCAGTGCTCTGCATACATTTTGAATTATGGATGTTGTGCACTGGCAATGCTATTTTAGAATCTGCAGAGAAAAGAAAGCATGTTGCTTAAACATCTTAGCCCAGCACCAGGTATTTGGTGTACATATAATTTAAGAAATAGTATATGTAAAGTTGAGAATTAAAGAAGAAAAGCATGAAAGTGACAAATGACACTGTCTTTAGACCCATGAAATTTAAATGCATAAATATAGTGTAGAAATTTAAAAGTAAAGAAACATCAAAATTGTCTACCGCTTCTTACTAAGTTTTTAAAAATTATACACAAATGCAGACGTTTTTGGTGAATGTTTAGCCATTTTTAATATTAATAACAAATTGATGTTAGGTGTTTGATGCAGAAATGTGTCTGCTCTTTTAAATTATATTTAAAGAATAAAAGAGTGCCTGCTAGGTGGCAGGCATGTAATGTTAGTATGCATGACTAATGTAAGAAATTGTTATTCTACTAATATTCACTTGTGATTGTGTGACAAGCGTGTTTACAGATTATTTGGTTACACTTCGATTTACAGGGCATAAACAATTATATACATTACTCTGTACTTAAATAGCAATTACATGTCCTCCTGATTACATGGGAGTTGTAGTTGGGGTTACAATGTAGCTCCAAACATAATTAACATGTAATTAGTTACCAGTCTTAGGGTATCACTTCAATTTGCAAAGGGGTTAATAAGCATGTAGTTTTATCACACTAGCATGGCACTGGCCATGTATTTACAATGTAGTTACAGAGTAATTACATGGTTATTTTTGCAATGTAAAATAAAGTGTTTCTGATTATTTTATATGTAAAGGAACCCCACTGCCCCGTGCTTTTTGGTATAGTATATACTTCTCCATACACAGACCTCTGCAGAATGCAAATTTAAAACTTGCAGTGAATGAATTTAGCGTTTTATAAGGATGCTGTTGGAAAGACTTGATAATTCACCCCTTTTGTTTTTGAAGAGTTAAAACCTTCTGTTAAAAGGTGATTTAAAACTTGAATGTGATGAATTGTGGCAAGTTAACTTCAAGTTATGTGCAATACCTATTTCAGACTTCTGGAAGATCTTTGCAGTGTAATTCTTTGTTTTTAATTGCAGACATTTAAAAATGTCATTTTCTACTGTTCTAATAAATCCTCTTTCTTGCTGGTGTTTCTAAAGAAAAGAATCAGAAATCAATCTTTCTACTAATGTAAATTTGAGATTATTTTTAAAAAAATGGAATAAAAGGTTTTGGTCATTTGCTTTATTTTATTATCTTATTTTAAAGCTACTGTGATAGCATTGTAAGAATTGGGACAATATTGTATTCAACTGTTTTATTTTTTATATTTTTAAATTTTAAAGTATAATTAGTTTTTATAATTTTCATCAGATTTTTTTGTTATATTTTTTGGAAGTGAAACTTTTAGCAAGTGGGTGTCTAGTTTTTACTAATCCCTAATATGTTTTTCCCCCAATGTATTGCTCATATTATCAGAAGGAAAAATTATTTAAGTATGTCAGTTAATTGTACTACTTGGCTGAATTTCCATATAGTTTTTACTGTGTATGGGGAGGTTGTAGTATTTATTATAGCATTTTAAATAAGGGTAATTCATTTTTTATTAAAGTCATTTTCACGTTTAAGTTCATATTTTTGTATGTTCTACTCTAAGTTATATAACACAAGTTACTTTTTTTAAAGAGTTCATTTGTTGAAGTGCTAGTGAAAATTAATGTTATTAAATAGTTTGCAAATGACTATTTATACCAGTATGCATATAATTTTTAAATATTTGTAATGTGAGATGTTGAATGAATAAAACTTTTAACTCAATGTTTCTCCTTCACTTTTTTATTTCAAGCTTCCTGTAGAAACATGTTCCTTTGTGGCCGAAGCTCATGGGGCTTGGGGAAGTGATTCTGATGAAGTGTACAGCACACGTCTGGCTACGTGAATGTGTGAAGTGCTTTGGGCTAAGTTCTGCTGCCCTGTTGTGGTCAAAACGTGGAGCGTGATTTTGTAGGGGGTGTGTGAGGGGGGGTGTGGCCACTTGAGAGATGCCAAAGTACCTTGAACACTGCATTAAAAAGGTACAAAATCGGTGTGCAATGCTGCAGAACCGGAAAGGGCGATGTCTACTGGACTGTAGAACTGCTCTCTGTTGAATCCGGCTGTGAGAGCCCTTTTTACTGCTTGTGTCCAGATTTTGTCTTTAGGGAACATTGAGTGCTAACTACTTAATTTTTAGAATTTGGTTCTTGTTGAGTGTTCCTTAGAAATCACGTGTAGCTTTGGAAAAGCCTTTCAGCAGCTTCAGCACTGCTGTTTCTATTTTTTTTGCACAGCCTTAAGCATATCCACCTAGCCAAAGAATTGCAGTTGGATCACTTGTTTCTACCTAGTGCGCTCTGCTGCTGTTTCATAGGGACAAAGATGAAAACCGACACACAGCTGTGAAATCAAGCTGCCTGGGCAGGTGACACGTTCAATGCGAAGAACACCTCTGAGGGACGTGTAACGCACCACCTAAGTCAGAAACCGCTGCGCAGCTGGGCAAAACCATAACCAGACTAGGCCAGAGCAGAGCCAAGCAAGGCGTGGACAGACAAGGATTCTTTTTCAGTTGTCTCATGTTTGTGATCTGATGCCAACTGAAGGAAAATGTCTGGCTTTTTAAAGAGTTTGCTAGTGTCAGCTTTTAATTTAAAATATCTAAACTTGAAACGTCTAAAAAGTTGTGTGAAGCGTTACAACCTTATGTATCTGCCCTTCAAGGACTATTCAATAGGAACTGTGCATAAAGGATTGATGAGTTTTGCATCCTCAGTAGGTAGGAATTCCCCAAACTTTGTTGGTTTTCTTACTTTGATGCGAACAGCTACTCTTCAATGAAGTATAATTCTGAAGTAGCTCTGCTGAGTGGAACCATGAGTTGGAATGTGCACGGGTACCTTCTGAGAAAAAACAGCCCAAAACCACAGTAGTGCTGCAGTAGGAGTCAAACTGTGCCCGCTGCACTGACCAGCACTTTGCTGTTGGCATCTGAGCCGCTGATCTCTTGTGCCATCGTCTAAGGAATGGTGGTGTAAGTGTTAAATAGATGTTGAGTATCATTCTTTCCGTGGGTGCTTCAGGAAACGCAGATCTTACAGAATTGAGCTGTAATGGGATTAGTTCTGCAAGATTGGCTTCAGATGATGCAGGCATAGAAGCCAATGCCTTTAGAAACTGTTTTTTAACAAGAATAAAAACTTTCACTGGTGACTCTGTGCAGATACTTCCAATCTCTTAAAATGGCTGTTTAAAAATAAACAGAAAATGCTGGTATGCTTAGGATCAAAAATACAGAGGCTAGAGATGGGTTGTCTGCCCAGGGGATAATGAATTCCTCAGTGCTGCATTTTGTGCTGGCCAAACAGCACCAGACAGTATTGACCACTTTTTAGCGTGTGACTTGGCAGGCAACGGAAGTATTATCTCTCTGTTCCCTGCATTGGTATTGTTAGGAAATAGTCACAGTTCAGCCTCCCCCAATGTGATAACAAGTTCTTGACATTGTTTTCAAGTGCAAATGGTCTTTTAGAAAGCATGTGCTTATCGGGGGGTTATCTGATAATGTTTTTTACCATTGATAGACTTAAAATTTTGTCCTGGAGTATGGGGATTTTAAGTCATCTGATGCCACGGTGGTGGAATTAGCGATGTCCTTCACAAACAAGGCACTCTCTGACTGCTTTCAGTTCACAAATGCTATAAACTTAGAAGCGTTTATCAGGATACAGCATCTGATTTACAGTTGGAGATGTGTATATGCTTTCTAAAATTTTCCCACCTGGAGATTGCAAAATATTTTGTGAACATTTAATAAATGAAATTTTCTTACATAGGCAGAGTCTAAAATACTTAATAAAGTGAAATGCCGGAAGTCTGGAGCATTCAAAACTGAAAATAATCACTCTTGGTAGTGATGGCCTTGGTTGATTGTGGATTGTTGAGAAGTAACTTTCTAGGAGAGATGAAATAACAAATCCCTTTTTGGTTTCAATTTGTGCGGAAACTATAAATAAGTGCTACAGGCAGACTGCAGAAGGTGGAGGTATGCCTGCTGGGTGGAATTCCAGAATTTTCATAGTACCTGAGTCTCCACTATTTTCTTTCAGCACAAACTGCTTGGGGAGTGCAGTCCACCACCGGCTTTTTCTGGGGTGCTACTTCCACTAAGAGAACCGCTGCATTACCACCTCAGCGAAGAAACTCGGCTTGGGTGGAGATGGATGTAACCCATCTAGTACAGCCTTAAAGGCTAAGGTGTAGTTTAAAGAGAGTCTCTTAGCTGTCAAGTCGTTGTTGGGCTGTTTCTACTGTTTGTCCTGGTTCTCCAGCTGCTGTTTATTCAGCGCTATGAAAGCCCGCTCAGCCACAGTCCAAAATGCACTTTGCTTGCCTGCAGGAAACCTAAGACAAATAATGGCCTCAGAAAGGATAGATGAGGAAAAAACATTGACATCTCTTCCTCTGTGTAAAATAAGCTGATTCAGTCTGTCAGTATGAAAAACAGCCTCTGGGATAAGAATATACTCGCAGCTGTCTTTCCAGTCACAGAAACTGAAGGGGGCGAGGGGGTTGAGTTAGTGCCCTAAATACGCTACAGAACTCCCCGTTTAGGATGGGGAGAAAGTCTTTCTGAAACTTGATGCTCAGATTGATGCTATCAGTTATGACCTGTGTCCCTGACACATGAACTATAACTTGCTGACTTTTGTAGAGCTTGTCAGAGAGACAATTTGATACTAAATGTTAATTTATTTGAATCTATGACTAAGGGAAGCTCCCTCAGGCATCTTGTTTATGGAGCTTGGGAGACCATAGTGCGGTACTATTCTGTTGAGGTTCCTTCACAAAATTTGCTGGTCAGAAGTTTTCAGTCCTCTTAGTATACATAAAATATGGATACATACAAGATCTGTGTTTGATTGTGGTTTTCTTCCTGAAATTTAATTTTGGTGAGTCATGAAAGCCGAGATTAAATCCTCTGAACACAACACAGGTAAAGGGTAACTGTGAAAACACATTTTTGGGTTTGCATTAATCTTAATGGTTAAAATGGACTTAGTTTTATCACTTTTAGCCATGTGGCATTTTTTGTATTCCAAAACTGTAGAGCAGGGTGAGTTGCTTTGCTTTTCATGTGAGTAAAGATCATTGATTTTACTTAAGTGTCAAGACTGATAGTGTAGATGCAGTTGACACATGCTGTGTGCCGCCTTAGTAACTCTTAACACGGTTTTGTAATCTGTGGAAGGGTAGCAATTCCCACGTAGAGCAATGCATTTAAAAAAAAAAAAAAAGTCTCCGCCAACTTTCTTCAACCCAACGTTTGAGAAAATGTTTGCTCAATCTAAATCGCCATCTCGCATGGCTGCTGACTCAGGAACCAGGATCAGTTTGCTTAGGGGTTGTTTATGTCTCGCTATGCATGTAGGAGCATTAGGTTGTCAATTTAGCAAAGTGTCATTTTTCAAGACAGTGCTTGTTACTTTAAGCACGTGCCCAGTACTGGTTTATGTATGGACTACATTCATGCCAAGTGTTTCTGAATTTTCTTTCAGTAAGTTAAATGCGATTTTTTCGGGTTTGGAGGAACATTCTCATTGTGAGTAGCAGGCAGTAGCCCCCAGCTTTGCTTCAGCAGGGCAGCTGTTCACAGGGAGATGTTGCTCTGTACACACCAGCACAATCAACTTGGCTCTGCAGGCAGTGGCAAGAAAATTTGCTCAAGGGTTGCTTTTACAGGGGGCTGTCTTTGGAGGAATGTGATGGCAGAACAAAGCAGTGACTGCTTCGATTTTCTCTGCAGAGCTAACAGACCTTGGAGACAGAAGCCTTGCTCTGTTCCTTGTCTGGCAGCATCCTATGTCTCAGGGGGTAGGGAGGGAGGGAGTGAACGTTCAGTATCTGGAACAGTTCTGCAAAGGCCCTAGTGCCATGGACTTACTGCTGAGGAATGAGTATGTTCAGTGGTATTTATACTGTAGTTAAATAGGACTGTCTCATACATGCAGGTAGATGTATTGGTGATTACGTTAGCCTGCAGGCACACTTTGGCCTGAGTTCATGTTAGATTTCAGAAGAGAGGCTGAGAAAATGTGAGCTTTCTGTGCTTGGACAGATGGTCTTGAAAGACCTACATTACCACTGAATCTGAGGATGATTTAGTTATTTTTGCTTTTTATATATTGTACTGAACCAGTATTCTTCCAGGATGTGAGAGAACAGTATCTGGAGGTTTATTGCAGGTGGGACTAAACTTCCTCATCTGTGTGTTCACGTAGGGTCTAACTGCACATTCCCCAGAACAGCACTAGTAACGTTTAATATCATAGTCCCTGCAGCCTAAACTTTGGTAAAGCTTTACTATGTCTGATTTGGAAATGAAGGATGTCATCATTATGTTTTATTATTTATATATCATTATGTCATCATCATGTTTTATTTCACATTGGGAATCTTTATATAAATACTGTAACACAAAGTTCTTCTAAGCCAAGGGCTTCAGTCTCATTGACTTGGGTTTTTATTATAAAGTCTATGGATCTTCTTGGTGATTTGGGACTCTCTCAAGGGGAGGCTCAGGCTTTTATGTAGCAAACTTAGTTTATAGTCTGCTAAATATTTTTATGTGCAGCATGGAGAAATGGGAAAATATGCCTCTGCTTATGACTGGTGTGGATGAAGTGATTCCCACATGTATGGTTTGTAAAGCAATCTGAGATATGCAGGTTCATTAATATGAAATGCAGGTGTGCTAAAATGGCAGCTGGCCATTTTATCTCTCTGCTGCACTGTGTTATTGCTTACATAATTAACTGTGAGATGCATTGTAAATTAGGAAATTTTACAAGTAAGCAAAAGCTGAAGGCATAATGCATTGCTTTGATTTAGCAGAAGTGGTGAGTTTTGTTTTTATAATGATTCCTAGTTATGCTAATAAATGGTCCCCAGTGTATTCTGAAAAGTAACCACATTCTAATAAAACACCTCACTCTAGTGACTCTTATTAAATATTCTGTGAAAATGAAGGAGATAGAGTAATTGTTTGTGCTACTGCTGAGGGTATAATTAACAACGTTTGACTGTATCTCTTGTCAGAATTAGAATACTTTCCACGTAAAAATCCCCGTTAACAGTGTTAAGATTTGTATTTCACATGTATTCACAATTTGCAATTGATCAAGATAATGTAATACTTAATAAGCAATCTGCCTTGCCTGAATTATGTTGAGTCATGTGAGTACTTTGTTTAACTCCGTTGCAGGGAATCCTCATAGAAAAATGAATGTCCAACAGCGGAAGGAGTTTCCTTTTTTCAGGACATCACTAGGGAATCCCTAAATGTACGTGCAGCAATGTCCCATTGGCTCCTTCCTTCCTTCTCCTTGGCATAAGCTGTAGGCTTGCTACCACCAAAACCTACCTTGTTTTAAAATGATAGTCGAGGTTAATAGATGATGAAGCATACTTGACCGAAGTAAAACTGGAACAATGGAATTCAGGAAACAATGCAAGTTCTGAGCTGGAGAAGCTGACACTGGAATACAAAACAAAGGGCATGATGAGGTGCAGGCTGAAAGCTGGAATCTGGCCTATTTTTAACTAGACAGTTGAAGATGTGGTGAAAAGTGGAGATGTTTGTTCAAAGTGATAAATACAGAGATAGCGGCTAGCTGGTAGTCAGTTCACACATGTGGAAAGGAGGATGAAGAATAGCGTGCAGCTAAAATAGCTGGATTTTCTGGTTCTGGAGATCACTCATAGATTTTAGGTGGCATTGATTTTTGTCAGTAGCAATAGATCCTAAAAGGGATCTGAGTTTAATTTGCATTTGAAATCAAAGTCCTGGCGATGTGCTGTTGGGAAAAGTGGACAAAATGTGCCACACAAGGCGTGTGTAGTTGTATTAGTGGGGTGGAAGCATATTCCATAGATACAGATGCTGAGAAACCCACTGCTTTGGCAGCCCCGATGCCCTGACGGGGCCATAGGAAGGACGCAGCCTGCCGGTGGGCAAAGGGAGCTCCTGGTCAGGAAGATGTTCGTGTGCAGGCTGAGCAGTCATGGGATGAAAACGGTGTTGGTTAGGTTTTGTTCAGTGGGGTTTTTTGTGTTGTGGACTGAGACTCGTGTACTTCAGCAAAAGGAGCGCTTGCGTTACCAGGGCTTGGTGACGAATGGCCATGACCAAGTTTGCGCTCCAGGATCAGTTTTCAGTGAAGCCATTGGGTTGCCTCTCTCTGGGCTTAACGCCCCCAAATTGAACGTGCTGGCTGCTACCTCACTAAGCGAATTTGTTAGCTCAGCTCTTCGCAGAGCAGGAGGGATTCTCTGGTGTTCGGTGGGTTTTTGGCGATCACAGTTGACCTCAGGGCTACTGGCTGCGTGATCGTGCCTGTAGGCTTCGGAGGTTGCCGTAGGTGCCCTTTTACCATCGGGAAATAACAAATTGCTCTGGCAAACTGTCAGGCTGTGCCTCTGGAAGCTGTTTTCCTCCTTTTCAACTTGCGTACACAAAATGCCTTTTTCCGACAGTGCATAAAATAGCTGGCAATCCCGGGATGC
>JMFS01106598.1:0-10893 GCA_000699545.1 Podiceps cristatus
CCCAGCCTGTACTGATACAAGCGGTTGTTCTGGACAAGACGTCCAGTCTGCTCACTTCCTCTGTTCATGGAGAGAAATAAGCTCATTTCAGCTCTTTGCTTTTATCACCGTCGCAAGACGCCTGGGGTAGGATTCCTCTCAGCTGACTGCTGTCTCAAAGCTACTCCACGTTAACTCTCCAGGCTTCCAGAGAAGTCAGTGAAGAGAGAGTCCCACTGTCTTAGACACTTGTCTTTGAAGAGGTGGAATCCTCCAAGATGCCAGAGAAGACACCTTCTCATTGCCTGTCCAGGGAAGCTGGATGGTTTCCTGCTCCGCATTAGCCTTAAGCTGGGCGAGGGAAGTGTGCCACGGAGGGCTGGACATCACAGTCTCCACCAACGGTCTCCACCAACGATGAAAGAAGTGGCCTCGTAAATTTTGGGTGGTCACTGCATCTACCCTGACTGATTTGTTATGTCTCCAGCTCCCACACTATCCCTCTTAACTGCAAGTGATATGGAGCACAGATTTTCTGCTTTAGGAACCAGTTTTATATTTTAAAATTGAGGCATTGAAAATATAGACATTCTGAGCAATTCAAGTATTTATTTGTAAGATTCAATATTATTTGCATTGATATGTATAATGTGTATATGTTTAATATGCATATAAGATGAAGATGATATGCATATAAGATGAAGATTATATGCATGTATTACAAAAGTATACTGCATACTACCTTTGAAAAGAAAATCCAAATCAGTGTCCTGTTTTGAAAACATCGGCACAGCCTTTTCTCATTTTCCTCTCCAAGTCATTAATGCAATGCAATTTGTGAAGTGTTTTGATTCTGATATTTCATTTTCCTACAGGATGGCTATATCCTGGGGAAAAAAAAAATATCATTCTGCTCTTGTGGGTTAGTCCTGGACTTTCTTAAAGAGAGTATTTATGAGCATGCAAGGTAAAGTGCTGCATAGCAGGCTGCGATCTATCAACCAGCAGTTCTTGTACCTAAAATAACTCGTGTTCTTCAGAAAGAGATTCAGCTTTGTTTTGAAGATTGCGAGGAGCAAAGAATTGTTTTCAGAACTTAACGCTTGACTTCTAAACAAAGTTTTAATCCTAGTTAGCAAATTCCTTGAAGCTTCCTAAGGTGACATCGAACTCTAGCATTGGCTTTGATTAGAACCACATCAAATATTTGCATTCCAACCCAACACCACGTGAACTTTGCTCAGCCTTATGTTCCACTGCAATGTTGGTGTTCAATAAATATTCATGAAAACTGTAATTCTAGTTTTTATCGCTATTGGTTTCCTATAAAAAACACTGATATGTGTAATATAACTGTAAAACCAGCTTAATAATGACTCTTTTGGCTGAATGTCTCCTGTAGACCTGAAATAAATGAAACTCTATATTTGCAGGTATGAAGGTAGAAGGAAAAACCTCATGCAAATCCTTATGAATCAAGAGAGGGGAGTTTTGCACAGCTTGCAAGCTGAGTTCTTCTGGGCCAGGGGAACTTCACATCCAACGGGAAGGTTCGATGCCAGCCTGCTCGCTGGGTTAACCACTGGAAAAGCCTGTTCCGTGCAGACACCTCCGAGCACGTTTCCAGCCAGCCCCTGGGTGCTTGTGGCCTGGCCAGAAGATGGCAGGCGTGTTTTGTGGGAGGAAGGCAAGTGTGCCAGACAGACAGGTGTTCTGTTCTAGGAGTGAAATAATCCACAGCCCAGGCTAGAAACATTAACATTCATTATCCTCATAACGGTTAAACTGGAAGATAACAAAAGACAACAAAACCGATTTACAGCTGCGTGTGCACGGGGGAGGGAAGAAGCGCTCGGGGAGGCAAGGCCCTCTGGCCCCACTGGTGTCACTGCTGTGGGTGTGCTCCCGAGTGGCACAGCACGGTGCCAGCCTTGCACCCACGCTGCCCCGTGTTTAGTGCCTGGTCTCGAATAGCAGTTCTGAAAAAAGCCACAGCAGAATCCCACACAACTAGGTTACAAATATTGCCCACCATCCCCTCCCAGCTCCGGGCTTTCTGATCCAGCATCCACTCTCACAGCTGGCAGGAGAAGTCTTTTCTTGCCTTATGAAGTCATGGTGAATTACAATCTGTTGTTAATTCCTTGCTTTGCTCTGTCACTATTTTTCTCATTCCTTCCATAACTTCAGCGGGGGAGGGGCGAGGATAAACATTGCGATGAAGTTAGATACTGCTTCACAGGCTGACACTTTCCCCTCTCAGCTGTCAATGAGTGGCAATTCCTCAATCCTTTCTGGAACTGCAAGTGGTCCTTTTCCTTCCTTAGAGGAATTCTGCCTACGTTCCAGCTGTTGGTAACTGGATAAAGCTCTTTGTTTACAGACTCCTGTTTGAGTTGGCTAGAAGTGCAAATCAAGGAAAGCAAAGTACTTGTTTCCCAGTAGGAGCCAAACATTCAGTTTCTACAAAGCTCCTGTTCACTGACCTGTGCCATTCCTCGGTGTGGAAATACTCCATGGGGGAGACAAAGTTGCAGAACTGCACACACCACTTACAGCAGAATTTCACGATGTTCATAATGTTTCTGAACTACGGGAGAACATTTCACAGTTTTCGACCAGGACTGCAAGAAGTGTGTCTTTCTGGACCGAGGAGCTTTACTGTAATTGTAAGAGACTCCGCTTCACTGGAGAGCTGAATCGCTGGCAGTGATTTTCATTTGCAGGTTTTAGCTGATCTTTCAGATACCCTGGGCACAGGTCACTGGTTTCTCCAAAGGTCAGGACAGAGGTCTTGAACGTAGTTACATTTTGTAATGGAAACTGGCATAGGGAGCAAAGGACAGGGCTGTGAAGAGATGGGGTAATATTACCTGGACGTTGTCAAAAGTTTTAAAGCCAGGCGTGCTGTATCGCTGTAATCCCGCTGAGATGTCACAGATGTGGGAATAACTGAAGCCAAGTCGTTGGACAGAATGAGACTCCTGTGTTGATGGCGGCAGTAACAACAATGCTGAGGTAGTTATGTCAGAAGTTGCTACTAGTGAGGAATACAAGAGTCGTAAATTAAAAATTTGATTAATTGTGGATGACCTCAGCCTTCTCCTCGTCCATCGATACCAGTTTGCCAGTCCTGCTCATCAGGGTGGTACGCTTGCTTTGACCTTTCTTTTCTGGTTGAGGTACCCGGCGCAGAGCTCACGTGGCTGTACAATGAACCAGACTATGGACTGAGCATCCATTTTTTCCCCTGGATTAGTTCTCTGATTCGGATTGTTACTTGAACACACGATTGCAACTGCTGGCCTGAGGAAGAGGATGGGATTGCGCACAAGAAGCAGGGGTAAGGACAGAATCACATCATCAAGTGGTAGCAGATATCCTTTGAAAACATGATTACATTGTTTTTCATCATCTGTGTCTCAAAAACTTGCAGTTCACATATGATATTGTTACTATAGATGATAACAGCTTCAGTAACTTTCCCATTATCTTTTTTTGTTGTTGTTCCTGGCAACACATATGTAGTGTGAGTTGAAAAAAACATGAAGTAGTCATAAAGTGAAGAAGAATATGTGATTTTTCTGTAGTTTAATTATTTATAGTAAACAAAATAATCTCCATTAGCAGCTGAAGCAGTAAAAGCTAAAGCATTTCCACAAAAACTTAACTGGAAGGAATATTTCTTAGAGTTAGAATTGGACTTTTTAACAAAAGCAAAATATTGAAATATAAAAACAACCCTGCAAAACCCCTGTAATCCCTTTTGGTGAGGCTCTTCACAGGAAAAGAAACCCTGTTATATGGTCCTATGGAGGCATACTCTTAACCACACATGCTGTTGGTGAGTGTGAGAGGGGGGAAAAGAGTCTGGAAAGAGCCTGGATACATCAGACCCCAGAATAATGCATCTGACTATCAAGAACCCAGTGGCCCATCCTTTATTATTCTCTCTTTGCTGAAGATTTTTGTAGCACTTTGTTTGCCTTTTTTTTTTTTTTTTCCAGAAGCCAGTTCAAAAATAGAAACTCATGAGTGGAATGTTTTTCTTCTTGTGTTGCAAGATAACATCTGTAAGAATAATAAATGTGCCACTGAAAAATGATTCATGGGTATGTGTGAACTTTGCATATTCCAAAGCCAAATTAATCTCTAGAAAGTGCAAAATAATTGTAGCCATTGCCCAATGTCAGTTTTACAGGAACCACCTATAGTGTTGGTATTGCTTCATCTTTGTTTAGTGTTCTTAGAGACATTTTGAACCACCCATTCCTGTTCCCACCAAGTTACGTTGCCAAATTTAATCAATATGCCATTGCTGTCAAGATTTTTGTCTCAACAACCAGCATAATACACTGTTTTCACCCTTTCCTCTTTCAGCTTTTGTGTATTGGAATAACACCCAGATTTTATATAACAGAATAACGTTCGGCCATGATGCCAAATTATCAGCTGTTGTCATATTGTTGAGCTCAGTGGAATTAAGGAAACCAGCTGACTCCATGACAAATGGGGAACGGTTCTACAGAATTGGCATTATTTCTGTTTAATGACAGAAAATCAAGCAGAGGTGTCTAAATCTGAATGTTTTTCTTCAACTCTCAAGAGAAAATGCTAAGAACTGCCATTTAACTTTCTTTATTCTACTGTGACAGCAAGCATTTCATTAATACCAGTAATTTTTATCAAATTTCTGTCCTAGTAACACTGTGGCATTGCACTGCATAGTCTGCAAACAGTGCATTTGCAGTTCTGTTCAGACGGAAGCCACCTGTGGGTGATTTCACCTTGGTGGAAGTTGCCTGAACTGAGGGATAGGATTTGCAGCTCTTCTATTTAAAATGAAGTCTGAGAGGACTTTATGTCTCTGACAGAAATATTACAGTGACAGGTGCCAAGCATTACTTAAGCGAGACACAAATATTTGCCCAAGAGAAGCTGATTTTCTTACCTGTGGTAGTGCTGAGCCTTCCATGCTCATGCTGTCTGATGGAAACATTACAGCTTTCAAGAGATTCCTTAGTGTGCCGATAAATCTACTACAAGCCCTCCTCCTCTTGTCGTGTTCTTCAGTCGGTCGTCCCTCCTGGTCATCACTCCGGCCACTACCAAATCTTAGCAGCTTTTTTAAAAGAAGGAATGAAGAATATGTGCATAGTGTACCTGTATAAAATAATCAGATTTGAAAGCATTTTCTTTTGTAGCTCCCGTATTGTTCTGTGCTCTCCTTTCTCTGTTATACTTAATAGAACTATACTTTAAAAGATACATTGCATGTAATGCATCTTTCCGTTAAATCCAAGATGCACGTTGTGAGCTACGTGACAGTTGTAACAGTCAGTGGGACAGGGAAAATACAGATCACATAAACCTGCTCTGGATAAAAGTGTTAACCAGTAACAGAGAGAATGTTCCTGGGTTGGACTAGGAGGATTAAACAATGTGAGCTGATTATGCTAATTTCCTTCATCTCTTAATGTCACTGGATTGCTTCATCGAAGTTGAAAGAAAAATTCCCAGTGATTTATGTGGAGAGATATTTCACCCTTCATTTCCCAGAAAAATGTCTGCTTTATATGGTAAGTACAGTAAGTATCTGCACAATGTAAGTATGAATTTGTTCTCTTTTCAGCCAAACAATTTGTGTGCAAGAATTTAGAATACAACAGTACATGTTGTGTTACACAGCTGGTTTTGCCTCTAGCCAACCACTACTACAAAGTTTAATACACTGTTACTTTCTAGCGCCAAATACCTGCCAGCTTTTCACTCTTTACGTCAGAGAAGTGAGTCATTTTGCTCTCCTTTGCCTCCGCACAATTTCTCATTCAGGCCATTTTCAAACTCATCTAGTTTTCACATTATTTAAGCAATTAGCCATATGAATTCTCTTGCTCTCACTTCTCTGCCCCTGAAAAGTATTATTCCACCAGATAAGTCCATTAAGTTCCCATTCTGGGACACATTATCAACTCTGCTGCTGTGCACACAGAGTGGTGGTTGGAGTAAGGACCAATTTGCTGGTTCCTAAATGTCTCCTGCTTCCCTATGTGCTTAGATATCATTAGAGACAATACAGAAGATAATGAAATAAGCTGAACTGTAACCAGGAAGAGAAAGAAACTCTCCTTCCTTAGCTATTAGCTGCTTTTTACCATCCTCTTTAATCTTCACATATGCGAAGCAGGAAGATTAGCTTAAGCAAGCAGCTACACCAAAAGGTGGGAGGCAGCAGATTTTTAGGATTCATTTATCTCATAATGAGCTATTGAAAGTGATTGCTGGGCCTCTCCTAATCGTTTCAGAAGACAGGCTCCCACAGCTGAGTGCAAGGTATAACATCTCAGTCCCTTGAAATAAGGTGGATTTTGCAACTGAATTTACTGGGGCAGGATTTTGTGTTAATGTCTCTTTCCATTCCCACCGCTTGTTTTGTCTGCTGGAGCCAGTTCCAGGCTGGCAGGTATTTCTTGGCAAGGTGGTTCTCCTGGGGGAGGATGAGCGGGTTGCAGCCGCAGCTCTGATACTTCCCGCTGTGGTGTGGTTCCATCTCACTTGGCCGATGTGAGCCTTCGGAGTCCTCCTCCCCTTCTCCAGGCCCGTGTGAAGGCTGCACACAGCCCCTCACTCAGCATCTTTGTTCACTCATCAGGTGCTGCAAACACTTTGGTGGCCATGGATTGCTCACATGAGAGAAAACCCAACTCCTACTGAGGCTTTACTTGCTGTTAAAACAGAACAAGGGCAGAGGAACAAGCGCAGTGGCTCCCATGCGGCTGGGCTCCCAGTCCGCCAGCTGATGGCTCCAGCTGCCAAGGGCTGCAGGCATAGGCGCTGTGCTCTGCAGCTGCACCGGCTCTTCGGGCTTTGCAGGCTGGGGACAAAAGCATCGGAGAGGTGTGCCATTAGCTGGGTCTACGCTGGCCTGTGGGATGGCTTCTGAAGAGCGGAGCGACCTGCAGCATTGCTCACCGCCACACAGGCCCCACACAAGCTTCTGCATCTTTTCCACCCTTCCCTGGCCCCTTCTTTGTCTACAGCTGCAGGCTTGGATTGGGGTCTGAAAGACTCAGGCTGTAATCGTCCCTGCTCCTGCTTCTCCACTGCCCACCCAGGATGACACCAGCAGCAGTTGTATGAACAGCCTCACCCTCCCGAGATGACTGGAGGGATGGTTGGGCTTTCTCCATTGTCACAGATGGCTAACCTTAACTCACCGTGGGTAAGCCTCCTGCAGAGTATTGCCCGGCAGCTTCACCCCTGCCACAGACGTTATCCTCTAATGTAACACATTCAACTTCCTCTGTTGCTTTCCCAGAAATAAGGAGAAAATCCACTTTAAGTAGAAAGAATACTTTTGCATAAAATCCCACATTTTCAGATTGCTTTTAAACCATTAGAGCTGCTAATATGATACCACCAACTTGGACAGTGGAGCTTCATGACAGACAATAGAAGAGGAAATTTTAAGCCAGCTAATTTAGTATGGGATATTTCTGTCACTAAACAAGCGGGAGCACATTCCACCAATTTAGAATCTGTAAAACTGAATGTCCACAGCGAAGGCTGGAAAACTGCTTTCTTCTTTCCCAACAGGGATGTCCTAAAAACAAATAGGAACTAAGGTAAAACTTAACAGTCTCATTTCCACATATAACCAAAATTCCTCTTTTCAGTTTGAAATCAGCTGAGGTGCCAATGAATACTTCCACAGCATCAAAAACTGAACTGCATTTTAATGGGATCTTTCTGATTCTGATGGGAGTCCAGAAAAAAAATTTTGGCAGTAACAGTCCAACATTAGAATAGATTCCAGCGCAAGGAAATCCAGAGAACAGCAAGTTTGAATCCACCACAAAGTACAAAAATAAGCTTCTGACTTTTATAATAATTGATCAAAGCTGCACAAAGGTGTACTATTCCTTTCAGCACACTATGCACAGGAGAGCAATTATCTCAAAATTAAGAGCATTTGAAGACCGCTAATGGTAAAGATGCCACAAACCTTCACAGGAAAAATACTGACAGTAGGTTTCACTCCCCCTCACCATCTTCCCACCTCCAGAACTAACAAAAATAACATGACATGTCAAAATCAAAATAATTCAAGGGTGATTTGCTGTTCCTAAAATACTTGTAGCCACATAAAACATCTATTTGTATATTGCCTGCACGTGTGTCTGGCTGACCATGCGCACATGCCAAAAGATATTTCTAAATCCAGCTGTTTCTCTTGATGCTGCAGGCAGAAGTCTGAGCGGAGTGGGTCAACAGAGAAAGGCCCTGGTATGCTGGTGCAGCTGCTGCTTTAAGATTCGATACTGAGACTTGAACTGTGAGAATGAAAAGACACAAAAGAATTGAGTCAGTGGATGCAGGAGGAAGGGAAAAAGGAAGCTGATGGGGCATCCTGCAGGGCTGCAAAGCTGAGAATGAGAAATCTGATATTAATGAAGATGATGGTGAAAAGTGCTCCAAAAAAAGGACTAAAGAAATGACACCAGTTTAGAACGTGTGGGTGGCAGGAAGAACAGTGACACCATTTGTCACAGACAGAAGAAATGAGGGGACAGGTATGTTAAGAAAGATGCTGAGTTCAATCACTACGGCACCGTGTCTATGCAGCTGCATAAAGCCAGCCAGTGAAAGAATCTTACTATATGTCGAGGAGAGAAAATTGTCTTCATTCATGGACTCCAGAGGCTTTGGAAAAAAGGTTCCCTTTTGTTTACACATGCACAATAGTGTTATCTAGCAGGATCAGATGAAACTGGGATAAAGTCAAAGAAAAGGAAGTATCAGTAAATATATTAATATATTTTTGCTGCTGGATGACACTGAATGAAACAGCTCAGCTGAAAACAGCTGGATGAGGATTTGGACATGGATATGAATGTGGAAAATGGATATGAACCTTTATGTTTTATAAGATGAGGAAACTGTTAATGGCACATGGTTATGCAGACATTTATCCTTTTTGTGTGGTTGCCTAATCTTTCTCACAGATGACAATCAGATACTGGACCAGACACTCAAGCGTCTAACTGGTATAGCCTAATTTGGGATAATGGGTCTAGAAACACGTATTCAAATTCATGTAACTGATTTTTCATTTAAATGACTTTTATTTTTGCAAGTTTATCAAGTAAGGCAAACTTTTGAGTTTGCTATTTCGAATGATTGCATGAAGAGCTAGGTGGTTTAGTGGTCAAATGTAGCTTTAATTTGAAATTAAAGAGGAACGCAGAGACCAGCCAGTTTGGAAATGAAATTTTACAGACAGTTCATTGTATCTGAGCTTGTGATTCTTTAGCTGTAGTGAAATGCCAGTATCACCATGCAGAAGCATTTACTCCCTGTAAAATAACGTAGATTTCTCCAACATCTGTGAAGGAAATGATCTTCAGAGCTCTGTGGTCTACAAATCACCACCACGTGACTATACAAAAATAACCCAGTGGAAAATCTCTATGAAGAGTTAAGAGCACTTGTTCTTTCTCTCCAAAATCTCCCTCATTTTTATTATAGGCATAATAAATGTAAGATAAAGAAGAGATTATTTTTTTTTTTAAGTAAATGGAGAAAAGAAGAAGAGAATTTACAAACTTTCTTTCAGCAAGTGTTACTGCGTGGCATGCTGTACCCGTTTATTGCTGTTTGTAAATAAGTGTTTGCTTTGGGGAGGGCTGACAGTGATTAACAGTGTGATTTTCCTGTACTGAAGAATCCTTACAGAAGCTGGTCCTCCTTTGCCTGTATCTATCCCAAGCTCACAGGGGATTGATTTTGCATACTCCACAATGGAAACCATAACAAGCCTGAATATCAATGAAATTATTAAAGCGCATTCCTCTGTGTCACCCCAAAGCTCTGCTTTTTCTCGCTAGGCTCTGCTTGCGAGAGCTACCCTCAATTGCCTCCGGAAGGAGCTGCGCTTTAACCTTGCCGCAGTTCTGAGGAAAGCCCTACTGGGTTCAGTTGGATGGCTGCCTGGAGATGGGCTTTCTGGCTACATTTGCTACAGGATTCAGAGTAACTAGCTGAGAGGGGTATTTCAGCAGAGAGGAAGAGTGGACATTGCTAACGAGACCGTATGTACAGTGCGCAGAGAGCTGCTGCGTTGCTGGAACAAAGTTGTCCCTCTCTACGGATGGCAGAGGAGATTTTATATTACTTAATCATTGACTTAGGAAGTGTTCGAACTGGTAAATACACCTAAATAAATGGGAATATTTTGCAATCTACCCAAAACATGACAGAGTATGGTCGTTCTTAACAGCTCCAGTAGTTGCTACAGAGAGGTGGTGGCCTCTAGTGGACTCTGGACAGGACTATCGCAAAGCTGAGGCTTCCGGGTAGATGTAATTGCTACTATCAGTTTTTAAAAACCTGCTGCACACTGGGGAGATGCTTTCTCAGTTTTAAACTCAGAGCTATTGTGTAGACAAAGCTTTAGGTGCTTGGACATTTTTTACTTATTCTTTTCAAAGCCATTTTTAGAAGGCTTTTAAGCTGATTCAGGCTGCTTGGAATATGATCCACAGTGAGACTTCAATGGCTTTAAAAGCTGGATTAGCTGAAATACCTTCAAATCTGGCTTGGATGGCCGGGCCCAGAGAGTGGTGGTCAACGGAGTCAAATCCAGTTGGAGGCCGGTCACAGGTGGAGTTCCCCAAGGCTCAGTGTTGGGGCCACTCCTGTTTAATATCTTTATTGATGATTTGGATGAGGGGATCAAGCGCACCCTCAGTAAGTTTGCAGGCGACACCAAGCTGGGTGGGAGTGCTGACCTGCATGAGGGTAGGACGGCTCTGCAGAGGGACCTGGACAGGCTGGATCGATGGGCTGAAGCCAATTGTATGAGCTTCAAGAAGGCCAAATGCCAGTTCCTACACCTGGGCCACAACAACCCCC
>JMFS01106622.1:0-12492 GCA_000699545.1 Podiceps cristatus
GGGGGGAGGGGAAGTAAAGAAACCTGAAAAGCTGGAAGAGGTCACTAGGCCTGCACTTAAACAAGGTTCTTCTCTCCTTGCTGCTTCCTCTCCTCCCGTACCATGTCCCTGAGTGAGCAAATGTGGCCCCTTTTCTCCCTGCAGGCCCCAGATGAGGCGAAACAGCCCCACATCAGCTCAACTCTCCTGCTGCCTGGTGGGACCCCTCGTCTCTCCTAGGAGAGCAGGGGAGGAGGGTGCAGTGGGAGCTCTGCTTCCCTGGGGCTCAGTTTTGCAGTTCCTCACTGTGCCAAAACACAAGAGATGGTGAATGTTGCCTCACTCTGCCATCTAGATCTTTTTGGGGTTCACTTTGGAAAGAACCAGAGAAGTCACTTCTCCAGCACAATCAATAGCTAAGGATTTTTCTACCTTGCCACTTCCTAGACCTTGACAAAAAGTACAGTACATGCGTAGAGCCAGTAAGCCAGCAAAATAATTAATAGTAGCTGAATATTTTAAAATGCATTTTCCTTAAAATCCTGCTATCCCACATTATTCTGTTTAAAGAATACAAAAGAAAAGCCTCCATTTTAAGGTTAACCACGCTAATGTGGCTGGTTGAAAAGGATTAGTGTGGATAGACATGCAACACCTGATGTAAGGCACGTAGCTTTGTGTGCTCTGCCTTGCTCTCTGGAGATGTCCAGCTCTTACCCTCAGCTGCAGAGGTACCCTAGGCTTCTACCTTCAGGCATCTACGTTGCATTTAAACTAGAAGCTGGAAAGGTGAGGGAGACTGGATATTGCTCAAAATGTCCCCCTCCACCAGTGATTACAATCAAATGCCAATTGCCTGTTTGGGTTCTTGAGGTACTTCATCAGCCATAATTTATGCTTTGCTACATCTATAGCTCTGGAAAACATGGCTTTTCTCTACATTTGCCCTGGTTTGACTTTTTTCAGCAGTAATTCCACTATTCAGAAACCAGTGACAGCAGATATTGTTTCTTGAACTACAGATTTCAGGTATAACTAAGTACTTGTAACTAAGTGCCCAGAAAAAGCTTTTACATTGCCTCTGTTCCTTCTTTTGGGGGGGAAAAATGCTTGAGACAAATTCTGGAAGTGTTGAGCTTTTGTATATCCCCACAAAACAGAAGAGACTGTTCAAAGTAAACAAAGATAGTCAGTGTTACATTAAGGTTTCTGAATTCTAGGAAGAAAAAGGAAAATGGCAAAGTCCCAATAGAAATATCAAGCACTATACTTTATCTTGGGGGAAGAAAAAAGAAAAAAAAAAGGCTTGCACTGCAAAGCTATTATGCTGAACAAGATGAAAATACATCCTTAAGTGGAGATGTAGATTTGAAAATCTATTCAGCTGCTTTGTATGCAAGCAGACTGTGACCCTGGTGTTTCAAAAAGTCGCAACAAATACTCAACCTCATTTGTTTAAAATGAGATAATGGAAATCTTAAAACCACAAGGGAAGGTTGTGGGGTTTTTTTTTTAAAAACAAAAAGGGGAGGGGGGGAAGGATTGAAGTGCGGTGGGCAAAATTACAGCACTTTCTAATAAAGTACAAGTATTTCTTGTACCTGCTGTATGTGGGTAACAGCATGAATGCTCCCGGAGCATTCACTGGATTATAGATGGTGGTTACAGGACCTGTATTATTCCTGTTAAGGCTAAGACTTACCAATTATTGAGAACAATATTATGATGCAGCTTCTGAAATGGCAGCCTGCAGCAAACTGCAGCCAGACTGCCAGAGGCAGCTATAAACTGGGAATTTGGCACACAAGGAAACTGTTGAAGAAAGTATTTACCCAGGGGATACTCTTGAAAATGTTGATAAAATCTGAAAAGGGACCGTAATTAAATGTTTAAAAGAGAGGCTACATTTTGGACATGAGGTGTGAAGTGTTACATAGCTTGTTCCCCTCTACCCAGTAGAACAACCTGATAGCAACAAAGCAGTTCACTTTCCAAAAACTTTGGTGCTGTGTACTTGATGGGAAACATTCAAGGACGTTCAGAAGTTCAGTAAAGACCCTAAAATGAGCAGTCAGTTCATCAATACAGTCCTTACGCCCCCATCCCAGATTAAATTTCCCTGTGATATTGGACTGGATTTAAAAAGGAAGTTGCAAGCACTCTGGATTTCATCTAAACAATGTCAGAAACCCTGCAAGGAACCGGCGTGTTACCAAAGAAAGTGAATGACTTGTTCGCTTCAGCAGTCTGATTCTGGTTGAATCCACCATAAGAGTGTGAAACTGGAGGAACTCAGAATTTCCTTCCCTCTGAGGAACTAGAAATTTCCCAGGAAAATGCATACAGAACAGGAAAACCCAAGTACCCAAACTCTACAGAGTAGATGTCTAAATTCACCTACTCACAGAAATTATGTGTAACATACAGTATCCAATCAAAATCCAATCACAGGCTCTTCGAACCTATTTTAAAACTTGAGAACATCACAACACCAATTATGCTGGCAATACAACATACGCTACAGATGTACGGGTTAGATTTCAACACGGCGCAACTGGTGACTCAGCTTTGCCTGTTGCAATCTGGCTATCAATTTTCAGAAGGTCACTGAGGTCCATTCCAAAATATTTTTTGTTCAGCCAAACCAAATGCTGTCTGTTTTGCAAAAAGGTGAAGCTAACACTAATGTTTTCCATGATAGTAGCAGCCAACCCTAAAAATGGGAGGAATATAGATGCCTATATCCGTCACAGCTCAGGAGTCTGAACCTCATGCAATGAAAAGAAAAAGAAATGTTTGATTTAAAGCTCACAGGAGTTTTAGATAAATTCGCTTAAAGAAAACAGCAGCCTCTGAACTTCGTCCGACTTGAACTCCATTCCTCTGTTTGTGTTTTTAAAAGAAGTAATTATTAGCTTTGTACCATTCCCACTTTTTCCACTTCTAATAAAGTGAGCAAAAGAAACTTTGTCCTAAACTTTAAAACTTACTATCTGTAACCTTTTTCCTTTTTAAATATAGCCAAATGTTCATTAAACACTGCACTGTTTTGCTCTGAGGTCTTGGAGCAGTAGGTAGGACGCCTCATTCCCAGCAGAGTGAACAACATACTTTGCGTCTGCATTCGCTAGCTGGATAAAGGTTTATCCTCCAATCTGAAAATACTGGAAGCATGGCTTTAAGTATCTAAGAAGAAAACTTTAAAATAACTGACTCTGGGAGCATTTTCCCATAGCAACATACTCTTAAAAATAATTGAGAGAGGTTAACAGAGAACTGCTGCATAATTATACAAATACATCTTTACCTCTTACCACTGTGTTCTTAATCACAAAAGTGTGTTGCAGAGGAAAAGCTGAACTGGGCACCAGTTAGCCGTCTGATCTGGGTATGGAAATAAGCAGGAGACAGTGAGGTGCCCAGTCAGAATTACCATTTGACACTGAGTGAGGAGATCACGAATAGGTCAACACCACTGTGAAACTAGCCTAAGTCTCCCTCCTGCCTGAAGCCCAGGAATAGTATTTAATAACCATATAGAGCCTTTTGTTGAAATCCAAATGGCCAGGAACACTTGATCCCTATGGAAAGGAACTGGAGATAAGACATGTCCTGCCTAAGGTAGTTGGCAGAACAGCTAAGCTACACGACACAAGAGGCTTTTGCCAAGGTAGGTTTTGGCTCGCTGCCTATCTCATTCCAAACAATCACAAAACTGGTGGAAGCCTTTGATGTTCTCCCATGACGTGGTCACAAGTGTGAGCAATTTACAACATCTGCAGTCACCAGTACAGTCAGCTTTATTTTTTAAATGGTAGTTGCTTTAAACTTGTTGCCCAGTTGATGTTTTCCTGAGGAAGATGGCTGAGCCTCTGGCTTGTCTGAAAAGAACATTTGCTTGCCAGCAAAAAAAACACCCCTTGCTGACTGAGGCCATCAGTACTGCCTGTTCTGCTGACTGGCCATCCATGGACCAGCTGAGTGGGCAGGGGGAAGCAGGCAAAGGCCACAGCAAAAGCTGCTCATCAATGGTCCTCTGTTCTTTTATCCCTTAATCACAAATAGGAACCTTGTACAGATGAAAGTCTAATTTCCCTTTCCCCCATCATCCTATATCAGGTTTCTTCACAATTTTTGTTTACAATTTGGTGTTCTCTTTTCTTTTTCTTTTTTTTTTTTTCTCCTAAAAAAAAAGCCCGTTTGTTGCCATTTTGGGGGCATTTTCATGTTTTGGGTTTGTTTGTTTATTTCTTTTTTTGTTTTTTTAAAGCCAAACCTCTCCAAGCCAGATGTTTATTCCTAGCTGACTCCTCCCTTGTAGTATTTCTTCTCAATCCATGTGTAACCTCTCATTCTCTGGCTGCTGCTGGCAGCTTTTTCCTCCTACCAAAATGTATCTAACTAGATGTCCCCAGCTGCAGAGGAACTTGAGTTTTCTGACTGTTTTCTGTATTTTCAGATTCCTCACATGCAACATCGTCACTGGGCAGCAGAGGAAGAAAGGCTGGGGCAAGTCTGCAGTGGGTCAGTTGGTGCAGCGTACTTGGTATGGCTGATGGTATCACCTTTCCTCGGATACACCAGGTATGTCCTGAGCAAACATCCTGGTGAGCTGCCTGTGCTGGCCAGATCCTACTAGTTCAGAACAAAACTAGGTGGAATTTCACTCTTTACTTCAGATGCAGCAGGTCCTGGGGCTCTAGTGGTGTAAATTACAGAGCCCCTTGGATGAACCAAGGGACCCACCTCTCTCTTTCTCTCCCCCTTTTTCTCTATATTTTTTTAGTTTCAAAAGTCCATGAACTCCTTGATTTTAGGCTGCATAAGTTCAGGCCAAAAAAACATTATGAAAGAAGTGCCTGGTATTTCCAGGGTAGAGGCTAGCAGCACAATGCTAGCGTGGCAGAAAGGGTGTTTTGACCTTTGTGGGGTAAGGTATAAATTGGTGGTTACGCCTGGAAAGACAAAGTCTGCCAGGCTGACCCCACTGCAGAGCTGTATTTGCACAAGCTGGCCTGGGTTCCAGGTAACTACAAACTGTTTAAACTCTAGCAGTGAATGCCTCTTATCTCTCAAATCTTCAAACACTGATAGAAAACACAACAAAAATATCAAATGTTGTGTTATGATTTTTTTTCCCAACCTCTTTCTTTTCCTTTTGTTCTTAAGGTTGTTATTTTGTTTCATAACAATTTTCTTGAGCAAAATCAACGCGCTTTTTCCCCAACTTGAACTAATTAATGCTCTTATTTCCCTCTTAAACCATATGTGCACAGTCATGCTTGTTTTGTATGCAGAGAACAGAGAATATGCTCTTCTTCTTGAAATTTTTGAAAGAATTTATTCAGGAGAACCATGAGTTGGGCTGTGAGCCACTGGTGCAGGTCCCCCCTGTGAATGAGCAGTGGGCGAGTATCCGGGGCTGCGTCTGTGCAGATCCAGTTTAGCAAGGTCTGTGCAGCGTATCCCAGTAATTCCTATCTGCAATATAGAATAGTTTAATTGGAAGGGACCTACAACGATCATCTAGTGCAACTGCAAGCAGGATTTGCAGGGTGCAAGCAGCAGTGAGTGACAGGTAATGTGTAAATAGATGGATGTATATATGTCAACATCACGTGGCTACACGACACGGTTTAGTTAAGAGTTTGCCTCTTGTCAGCCTCTCCACAGGTAGCATCCAGTTTGGGCCTGTGTTGAAGGATAGAAGAATCTTGAGTCTTGCTGCTGTACCCTGGAGCTCAATCCCAGCCCAGTAAACACAGACTCATGGCAAAACCTTTTGGACACTCAGTGAGTCTCAGCTTGCATATATAATATAGGAGCAGGCATGGAAAAAAACAATCCCCATCAAGCACGTCTCTTATCCAGGTGTAAAGAAAAAAAAAAATCTAAGGCAAATATTTCACGTGCAAATAACATTCTTGATTATAGATTACATTTTTACTAAATATTCCAGTTAGATCCTGCAAGATTGGAACTTGGTGATTCATACATTTGAGGCAATTAGGCTTTGAGTTGCCATCCTTACATTTATTTGGTTACTTTCTGTAGCATATACATGTGCTTGCACAGTTAGTCTGCGTGCAAGGTATAATTTGTCTGTCTGATGACTGTATTCTGAGTCACTGAGCTCTCTCAGGGTGTCCTGATTCCTTTCCTCTGATAATCCTTAAGGAATATCCTAGGTGCTGTTTGGGTTTTGATTTCCCTTTGGAAACTGAGCTATACAGGAAAAGTGACAGTGAGCATCTGCATGTAGCCGGTTATGATTCCCATTAGAGATGAAAATGCAACCATCTTGCTCCTGAACTAAGTATTGCTATTCCAGTCTCAGTATTTCTGTTAAGAATTTGTCAGCAGCCTTAGAGGAGGATGCAGAAAATACATACATATATTTGCACTAAGTGATTTTTCAACATCAGATGTTCGGCTACCATCCTATGACCAAGGGAACGTAAAATGAATGCTGCTAGAGACTTTGGTCTTTTGAAGCAGGAATCCAGCTCAAAGCCTGTTTAATTTAATTTAATTGTCCATTTAATTTAATTTATTTAATTCTAGTATTTGAAGATCTGTTTAAAAGAAAAAAGCAACTGGACTGACTTAATTTCTACTTGATTTCACTACATTCCATTAAGGCTTTCAAACAATCTATGTCTAAAAATTACACACTCTGTAGAACTTGTGTAAGCACTCATTAGTTTTTTGCATTGTTTTAATGTATACACACAGAGAAAAAAGCCCTACATTAAAACACCATGAAGAATGCAAAATTAAGCACTTGAAAGTCAGAAATTACACAAGGTAAAAAAAGCTTGTGTAAATCTAATTTGGCCTCTCTCTGTGTTCACATAATGTCTATGTGTTATACATACATATATAAAGTATATAATATTTGTGTATGTACAGTGAGAAAAACCTTTAATTACATGACTACCTACTGTTTTTTCCACAGAGTGCTTCCTTTATTCAGTGAACAGGATAGACCTGCTTCACATGTGGGTCACCTTACTGTGAAGAAGGCTGTTCCCTATATGACACTGCCTCATTAATTGTAGAGGTAGGTGAATCACAAATGAGGTGGGAGACTGGAACAAGAGTTAAGGGGTGTCACTGCTTCTCCAGAGAATGAAATTAATAACTTAGAAAGTCAACTGGCTGGCTGCTGACAGGTATAGAGGTATTTGAGCGGGCTCCTGAACTCCCCTCAAGGAAAATTATCAGGACAAGGTTGTGCAATTTAAGTTGCTGGTCTGAGTGAACGTCACTGATTTAACCTGCCGTAAAGTAGAAGTACGTGCAGAAACTGCTCTGCAGGCAGATTAGAAGGGGAACTACTTTCTAGCTACGAAATGGTCACAAGAAGCTGGTGGAGGTTAATTCTTCTGGTGGCACAGCTGTTTCCAGACGATAACATCTGTTCACAACCTGGACCAAGCTAGGGTAGAACTAGTTTGGGTTTATCCTTCTTACTGTACAGTCACTAACAGTCTACATCAGTACCATTGTCTTCATTAACCACATTCATAACCTCATTAAAAAAAAAAAAAAAGGTAGTGTGACAAAGTTTATTTTCCTTAAATCCAGGTTAACTGACTCTAATTATCTTACCTAGTTTAAATTCTTTATTAATCCAGTGCTACATCAGCTGCTCCATCATTTTGCCCAGGAGTGATGTCAGGCTTCTCTCTCTTCCTCAAAGCACCGTATGATCTTATTCCAGTTGCATTTGTCTCATTTGATGAGTGCATGCCTTGAGACTCTGGAATCTGATTTGCAAAAGCACTGCACATTCACAGTTGCCAACGGGAGTTGTGCTTTGAAAATACAAAACACTGCACCATGCTCAAAAATGCTAAACTGCTGGGAGCTGCAAGTACACAAAACTTCATGGTTTTTACCTTAACCTATCTGCCTCTGAGTTTCCCAATTTGAAAGGAAGGTAATAAACCTTCCTCTTATGGAGACTGTGAAAATAAATGCATTAATATTTGTGAAATACTTGGATACTTCGTAGGGGAGAATTATAAAAAAATCCCATGAAGAAATTTATCACTAGTGCTTGAGAGCAGGGTCTGAAGATAGTGCATTAAATAAGTCATGGGCTCCATACTGAACAAGGAGAAAACAAAATATTTAATTGCATTAAGATCCAGATTCTCAAAGGTATTTTAAGTGCCTAAATCCTGCTGAGAGTCAGAGCTTCTTAAGTATTTTTTCTTTTTTTCTTTTTCTTTTTTTTTTTTTTTTTTTTACTGAATAAGGCAGGGATCTGCAAGAAAAATTGTACGTAATCATGTAATTATAGGTTGCATCATAATGCACTTATAATTAAAAGTTGCATCAGAATGCATGTGCACAAGATTTGGGGCGCACAAATTAACATTGCCCAAACAACCTTAGTTATAGCATTTACCAATGTCAGATTGCTTGACTTTGCAACCTCTCTGATCTTTTCCAATAATTTTCTCTGGGTTTAGGATAATAAAGGAAGCCACCCGCATTCCCCATCACGCTCACACCCCTAGCAGATCCCTCCCCCTGCTGCATCCCGCCCCATAGGGGATACAGACCTCTGCCAGCAGAGTAAATGACATAAGTGATAGGTTGTCATCTTCTATTAGAATAGCATCAGGGAGGAACAGAACATTTTGCCAGTGAGTTTCACTCATGTTTGCTGACTTCGGAAGAATGGTGAAAGTCAGGTGTCTTTGGTTCAGTCAGGATTGGAGGAGAGCACACTGCAATGAGTACAGGCTTTTCTGCCTGTTCCCCAAGTGGCTTAGCCCCTTTTACAATTTTCAACTCAGTCCTCTTTTTTTCTGTTTATCTTGCCACACATCCAGCTCTCACAGTCCTCACCTGGTCTTCCTGAACTGAGAAATCCCCTATAGCATCCGGATAAAGCCCGGCGCATCCTGACCTGACCACATACCTGATCCTGCTTTGAGAGGGAGTAGGAATAGAGACCTCCTGATCCCTTCCAACTTGAATTATTCTATGAAGACATTGTGCTTTTCTCCATTATATAAATAGTCTGCATCCCAATAGGTGGTTTTATTAATCAATCAGGGTACCAAGAAGCTCTGATTTATTGCACTGTCATAATTTTAACTTTACAGTACAGGATTCCTTTAGACAAAAAAGGCAAGCAAGCATACATCCCATAAAACAATAAAATATAGCTAGGGTTGTTATTATGTGGAATGAGGTTGTTGCAAATTCCACATAAACCAAGAATTTGTGCCAGGAGCTCTTCAAAATGCTGTGGCTGGCCTTCCAAGAATCTGGAAATGTTAACACCAAAGCTAAGGAGGCTTGATTTTTATTTTTTTTTCCCGCCTCTCTGTAAACACAATGATATTTCTCTGGGTCCTGGGGCTTTAAATCCTCTGAGCCGTGGCAGGGTGCTGACAGACAGGATGCCCGTTCTGCAACAGGAGGCTTGTTCTGTAAAGGGGAGAAGTTCACCGGTTTCCACCACTGTCGTCTTGTCCCAGCTCCGAAGCCGCTGTCCGTTCCGACAGGGATGAAACTTCTCCTGTCAGAAGAGACCAAAGCCATCTTTTCTGGTCCTCCTCCCCAACTATTGAGGACCTAGGTTATAATGGTACGCAAATTTCTTAATATAACTCAGTGAATGTGGAAAAAATAAGCCAAAAGGCATTAATTCATTCTCTTCTTGAATGCAACTTACCTTTTAAATGGTATCTTTTTGTCTTCTAGCGAAGAGGCACCCCAAAGAACCTATGTCTTCTCTCTGAGGTCAAAGAGGCACAGTTGGAGAAACCATGCTTGATCACAAAACATAGCATCTCGTGAAGCCTTGCCCAGGCGAGAGGCTTACCTCTGTGATCTTAACTTCAGCATTTACTCATGTGCAGGCTCTGCCACACAGCTGGAATATTTCTTTCAAATCTTTCTCATTTGCCCATTCAAACCAAAACCAATTTTCACAGGAATGCGTAAAGGCATTTCTGTTATTTGAAAGACATTTTTCCATGAAGCTTTGCTTCAGTAGTACTTATTTAATCAAAAATTTGTTTCTTACCTCCTAGAAATGTATTTTCTTTCTTTTTCTGTACTCAACCTTCTTGTATTTAGGAACAGTCCCAAGGATTGCTGTTTCAAGGGTGGGAGAACTTCTACTATGTAAAAATATGTAACTTTCAGGAATATTTCAGTTCCACACAAAACATCTCAGGATGTAGGAGCAGCCCAGAAGAGGCATTTGGGATGAAAATGTTTGGTCAGCCTGAATAAGGGCTGTTGCCTCTTTTTATGGGCTTTTTATTGTACTGTATGATTTTATTCTGTTTCTACAGATCTGCTCATTCACAGTACGTTTATCTCCTCCTCTAAGGGCTCTTCTTTTCCCTCCCATCTTTTCCAAGTCTTCAGTGCTTTGCTTTCTTCAGTCACGAAGAGAGTGAGTGGTTGGTAGCTGGAAGTTGCTAGAAGACCTGTCCTAAATGGTCCCATCACAGAAGGAATCTAGGAAGCGTAGGAAACAACTAATCTGGCTAAATCGTGAATTCACGACACGAAAAGGAAGCATGGAGAAGGTAGCTCAGGTTTCCATGAGATAAGTACAGAAGTACTGTCTAGCAAGAGCACATGGGGACAAACACGCAAAAAGCCAATACAACTTAACTAGCAAGAGCATCGCAAGTAACAAGAAATGATTCGGTAAGTACATCAGAGGCAAGAGGAAGTCAAAAGCAAGTGGATTACTCATCAGAGAGAGAAAGCTATTGACTGATGCTGAGAAGGCTCGGAGTGCCTCTTGCCTTTTTTGCACCAGTCTTGGCTGAAAGAGGTGACTTGTGATCAGGTGATTGACATAATATATATTCATGGCAAAGGAATGAGGTTTCAGCCCAAACTGGGACAGAACCAGTCACAAGAGCATTTTGATAACTTAGAGGTGTTCAAACACTGAAGGAAGTGGCTCAAACAATGTTGGAAACACTAGTGTCTATCTCCAAGAGCTCAGGGAGGAAGGCCAAGGACCCTGCTGATGGACAAAGGTGAAACCAGTGCCTATCTTTAAAAAGGGCATTTAAAAATAAATAAATAAGTAAACAGACTAGCCAGACTTTTTTTTTTTTCTCTTCCCAGAAAGCACCTAGTACAAATAGACACATAATTTGTAAACAGACAGAAGGAAACAAAGAGATTAGCTCTTTGTTATCACTATTAGCATGGATTTGTCAACAAGAAATTGGGACAAGCCAGCCAAATTTCTTTTGGCAATAGACCTTGTTATGGAGGAAAGGAGCAAGGGCCGCAGCCATCTGTGCCTTGGTTAGGCTCTGCACGTTCGTTCATAAGTGAGGGAGTTCAGTTTTTGTGAAAAAGTTGGGCAGTGGGTACAAAACTGTGGAAACAGCAGTTGGTTTACTGGCAAATGGGTGGATTATAGATGCAATTCCAAAGGGGTCTGTCCTGGGGCGTTTCATTAGAGGCCTTCAGAGATGGCATTAGTTGGGGAGTGACTGCAAGTACATTGGAGGATGAGAATTGAAAATAATCCTAAACTGCTTGGAAAGGACAGAATGTGACCGAGAGGCAGAAGAGGAGCTGGTTTTGCAGGCAAGGTTAGCCCCCTGCACCCCCCGGGGCCGGGGCACTGCCCCGCACATGCTGCAGGCAGTAGCTGAGGGGAAGGCAGAGAGCTGGGGGCAACCGGAGCCAGCGGGGCAGGTGGACAAACTGCAGCTGGTCGGCACAAAGAAAACATGGCGCGAGGTCACGGTGACAGCCATCAGTTGTAAAAGGGCACTGCAACGCAAGAGGAGAGAGGGGAGACTTCCCTGGGCAGGGAGCAGAGGGTTCACGTCTCAGCAAGGAGCGTTCAGGCGGGACGGGAGGATGAAGTGTCAGCCGGGGAGGCTGCAGGGCCGCTCAGGTACTGGGGATCCCTCGGAGCAGGCCTGAGGGAAGCCCTACGAAAGGGATCCAGAGCCACCAGTAGATGGGAAACCTTTTGGTGTCCTATGCAAGGCAAGGAACTAAAGGGAATAAGATCTAAGGAGTTAAGGGTGTACAATAACTCGCTTTCAGAGACCGGATCAAGTAAATGAAAATCCACCAACAACTTGCTTTTCCATTTATATTCAGTAATGACGCCTGTCCTTTTCTAATGTACACAAGTATTTTCTGCTCACTAACCATATTCATGAGTACAAGCATATATTGATCTGTTGTTTCCCCCTTCCAAAGGAAAAAAATAACCGCACAGTTCAGTAATGCATAGGCTATGCTCCACGATGAAAATAGTCTGAGGCACTTACATGCTGAAGTAAATTTAGCTTAACATAAAAATAACCTTCACAGATTTGAAATATCTCTTTTGCAATTAATGTCAGGTGTCGATAACGATTTTTTTTTTTTTTAAGAGTGTACTGATTTGACAGGCTGACTGAAGCAACACGGGTACATCTTCTCGCACCTCTCTAGGTCTCACAAATGCCCCCTTCGACTTTCCGTTCTTCCCTGCAGGTCGGT